>JAUCNO010000977.1:827998-883430 GCA_032353835.1 Enteromius viviparus | reverse complement strand
GGGGAAAAAAACCTTGTGAGAACCAGGCTTAGTTGGGTCCAGTTCTCCTCTGGCCGGATGCCCAGCACCTAATTTCCCGTTCAATTTTAAACACGTTGGATTGTGTAACAATAAAGCAATGCAATAAAGCGTAATAGCACTAAGAAGTCTTACAGTTGCGGTGAAGTTGATTCCGCCCTTGTCTTTCTTCTTAAAGCCAATATTTGGAGGTTGCTTGTTCAGCCGGATGCCAAAACCTTCCAACTCATGTTCAATGAGCTTCTTATGTCCGAGAGGCTTCAGAACATCCAAGACGATCAGGATGAGATTGCAAGTGCGAGCAACTGTTGGAGGTCAGGGAGAGTAAATGTGAATGGCTTTTCACTACACAAGACATTTATTGATGGACTGGAATGATCAGGTGTTAGGACTCTCATTCTGACAGCACGCATGCACTGCAGAGAATCCACTGGTGAGCAAGTGATGTAAAGCATAACTTCTCTAAATGTGTTTTGCCTAAGAAACATCTGCATCTTGGATGATCTAAGGGTGAGAATTTTTATTTTGGATTAACTATTCCTTTAATAGTTACCAGCAATGACTTGTCGCCCTCTTCCCTTGCCATCTTTCGCTCCCTCTATGATACCCGGGAGATCCAGAAGCTAAAAAAAACATAGGGATAATACCATTAAAAATGGTTCATCATCACTGCCTCATTTTACCAAAATGGTAGTGTTCCAAACCCACATTTCAGGATGTTTAAGCCCAGAGGAAATACCCTCAACAACCCATTTCGACAGAAAATGCTGCATTCAGTATGATTCAGAATGCTTTGCAAGGTGTATAGTGAATTAGTGTAAAGAGTTTCACCTGAATTTTGGCTCCTTTATAACGGATCACACCTGGTACAGTTGTCAGTGTGGTAAACTCATAGGCAGCAACCTCAGAGTACACCCCAGCTAAGTTACTTAGAAGAGTGGATTTGCCTACTGATGGGAAGCCCACAAATCCTATTCGGGCATCGCCAGTTTTTGCCACATCAAAACCTGCAGGACAAACAGGTTTTTGAAAAAACAAAGCAGTAACAAACCAATTTAATCACTCAGGACCTCCTCATAAAAACAGGTGTATAATGCTCCAGAGATATTGTAGCATCTGTATGAGATGATGGTGTAGTACCAACCCTCTCCAGTGCCTCCTCCGCTGCCTCCTTTAGGAGTGATGAGCTCTCTCCTCAGTTTGGCCAATCTTGCCTTCAGCAAACCCAAATGATGAGCTGTGGCCTTATTCTTCTGAGTACGAGCCATCTGCAGAACACAAACAATTGAGAAAACCACATATTTAATATGACAATGTCAAGACAACAATCGGTTTTCACAGCTTTCATTATTATGTAACATTTAAAATCTCAGTTTATTGAATCTCAAGTTTATTTCTGAAACACACCTGGATTCGCTGTTGAATGAGTTTGGCGCTAAAGTGCTAACGGCTAGTTTTCATATATTAGTATTCATGTCAACCCACCTCGTTCTCGATTTCGGCTATTTTGGCGAGTAAACTCATTTTGGCGTTGGTCCTCTCAAACTCGTTACTTGAAAAATAAAAAGTTGATGTTACTTATTCGGTTATACAGCTAGTTGGCTCAAAAGCACACCGTTGTCATGCTTTGCCATAAGTTCACGCTCAGTTCTCGCGATGTTTTGCCTCAGCCTGATAAAAGCGCTCCGCCTACTGGTAAGGAGCGAACAGTTCTTCCTTTCCAGGGATGTTTCAGGATTTAAACAAAGTCTGAAATAGTATTCCGATTAAGAAAGAAAGAAAGAAAGAAACATCATAGCCAACAAGTCTTTATTGCTGCATTCATGTGCATTGGGAAGCTCGACGTGTCAGACATTCAAGTAGAAACTAATAATATTGTGAACAATAAACTCAAATAATGTAAATTTAGAATGATTGTATGTATGTATTCGTGGTATAATAACTTCTTGTTACATAACACGATTTATGTTACATAAACACCAATGTTCTAAAATAGCAAAATCATTTGCCATAACGGCACTGTATAGGTTATAACACATACATATATATAGACATATATAAGATAACGGGGGCTGTGCATGTTGGCCAAAGACTGAACTTGGAGGCGAATCTCAACCAATAACGTGGGCTTTGGGGCGGAACTATTTGGTTAGCGGTAGAGAGGTTGAGAAACCTGTTCGTGTTTGCAACTATGGTTCAAATCAGGCATATCAGTAAATTAGCAATGTACTTTATTATTTTTAATTTTGAAAATTAAAAATAATTATTTAGTCATTATGGTTTTCTCCAAACCTGAAGTGTATTTGATAGAGATTAGACATAATATTAAGGTGCCCTTCAGTTTTTTCTCCTTGTTGTAACGTTTAGATAAATCAGAAAAATGTATTAGAATATAATTAATATAATGTCAAATGTTTTATACTTTCGAATGCAGGACAATGTTATTATATAAATACTACACCTTAGCATTTCCATGGAAATAACCTACTGTGTTAAGCAAAATTTATTGTATCCACCGCTGAGTACAACGTGAGCCAATCATTGTATCTGTTTTCATGAAACCTATATCTGATAACTAATTGTTATATAGGTAACCTCAAAGCTAACAACTCACTACTGCATTAAACAAATAAACAATCGATGCTCAATCAACACAGACTTAGTTTTCTGTTAAAAAGTTTCATTTTATTGTTTATATTCATTTTGCATACAGTATTTAATCACTCATAGTTTCTATGTTGGTGAAATTGCTGGATCCACCAGTTCCATAAGGTTCTGTAACCCCTTAATGAGATTACACCCTGGGATGTGTTGTTGCTGGGCCAGGTCATGAAATGCACCAATATATCCAACATGAACCCATCATATATCTTTAGAATCTAAAGTGCACAGATCTATCAATAACATGCTATCAATAAATGATAGTAAAGTATGGTGAACCGGTCATAATCTCTCCAACAATAAATAGTCTTGTGGTAATCAATTCTTTGCATCAGACAGACATTTGTGTTTACATTCTGAAAGGTGTGACACTGACTGATCGGAAAATAAGCATGACACTTCTCTATTTTGATTTGTGCTGTGGAGCTGTTTGACCTTTAACACCAGAAACACCAGGCTGAATTCACAGGGCCATCCCAGAGAAATCCATTACAGTACAAACTGGGAAATCTTCCACTGTACCCCTTGTTTTCCCTACTTTCTACCCATTTTAAAAGCTTTGGTTCTACATTCCACATCCACACTCAAGTACAGTTCCTTACCACGCATCCTTTGAGAAAGACATACGCATTTGGAGGTGTGCTTGTCTTCGTTGAAATACAAAAATAGGCATTTCCAAACATATACAAGATAGTTGCTGCTCTTAAACTGATCTCCATCTGTAAACAGCATCCGGAAGATCTTGTCTGTTTGAAGACCGTTTAAGCATAAAGCACACAGTGAACCGAGAGAGTTTCCCCTCAGCTACTCCATAAAGAAACATCAATCGCCGTTGGAACTAATGGAGACGTTGGTGCAATAACAGCAGCGATCTAACATCTACACTGTAAGCACAGTCATTTCAGTTGAGGTCTCATTTGCTGCCCTTGTCTTAACCTACACAATCTATTATCGTTGTACATTCTGGCCATTATCCTATGACTAAAGGTGTCTTTCTATTGGAATGAGCAACATAAATGTATATTATAGTCAGTAAGCGCTGAAGTGCATTGATAAAAAGTGCAAGTATAGATTCAGATGCATTCATTTCGAGAGGAGTAAATTGTTTGCAACATGGCCCCCGGAATAGTCACTTTTAGAGGGCTTACAACAAAAGATCACTGCAGCTGATGCCGTTTTCTAACCTAAAAGATATATGCTTTCCTTTGAGAGTGTAAATCTAGGGTTTTCACTATTTGGACAGGAAGGGGAGGCATTCCTCATCTGCCCCCGTCTTGGGTTCAGACATGCTATTAGTTTCTCAATAAAGAGTTATTAATGCCTGTTGATTCAAAGAACAGGTCAGATCTCATTCACATACGCAGAGACAGACAATTCGGTAGGAAGCACTAGTCTGGCACTATTGGGTGCCGTTTGAGGTCGTCACATTGCTTTCCTGAATTAAGTCCCCAGGGAGGACTTGCTCACCTGATATCTTTCCATCATTAGTTACTGAGAAAAGTCTCTCTGTGATCCTGTCAACAGAGAAACAGCATCATTTATTGAGGTAAAAAAAAAAAAAAACTGACAACAAAAAAGATATGTGTGGAAGTTTCCATTTCAACCGCATTATCCCCGGTAACCTCTGATGGTGTCATCAGAATTTGGATAATACTTTATTGAAACTATAAGGCTTTACAGTAAAATGCAACTTGGCCATATGATGGCGAAAGTCTTCTCCGGAGATGCCGGCTGGGCTGGCAGCTCTAGCTGCTCTCAGAGGAAGTGGGCGGCGCGGTGGAAGACGATCGGCGCCGGGAGACGGACTGCGAGCGCTCATGGCTGTGTTTGTCGTAGGGCTGGAGTTGCACCTCCAGGAAGTCCCGGTGCTGCTGGCTGATCACCTGACTGATGAGGCCTGGAAGCGCCTGTAAGTTGCTGAGCAACGTCTCCAGTTTGGTCTCCAGCAGTGCAATCCTTTTTTCCATGTCCTCACCCCGCTCGTTCAGGTCCGAGACCAGGTCGTACATGACGTTTTGAGTCTGAGGCGAAGCGAGGGAGAGGTTAAAATTAACAGAGATTCATTAATATACAGTTGTTGTAAATCTAGCGCTGCGTGATCAGGTTTTATTAAACGTCTTTTAAAAGATGATCAAATCCGTCATGTCACAAAGGACATGTCGTACCCAGCTGCATATGACAGGTGCTCTAAAAAGCACCCTAGTGATGGATTGCCCTGATGAGAAATGAAGTGTACATCCATATTTTTAGACATCTCAATTCCCAGTACCGACTACATAAAAGGTCTTTCATATCATTGCATCATGCGCACAAACTTCAAACTCAGACATCTTGTTACAAGCAAACATTAAAAGACACCAGAAACTTTTATTTTAGCATTGTTATCAACTGAAAATGTACTTTCAACTGTGAGGCAATGCTTGCTATTTCCTTAGAATTGCTAAAGTGGTGCTATGCATTGCAACCCTATAGAGACAGACAGATGATTAGTTTGGCCATTCACAATTTTGTATAAAATTGTCAGATTTTAGTGAATATTGGTAAAATACAGGTCAAACTGATTACTGGCATTGATATATTTTTTTCAAATAAATTGACAAAAGTATTTTTTATTGGTAAAACTTATTTCCCCAGATTTTCTTGTCCACCAGGTAAAAATTACAAGGTCGATGGCAGAAAACACTACACACCCTTCCTTAACAAGATTTGAAACATAATTAATCTCTGTAGTCGATTATCGGTGAGGGAAGAGTTATGCAACATGGTTTAATACTTTGGCTTAGAGGTTTGTTTAAATCCCTCAACCTAAGTATGAGCAATAGTGAAACTTGAATTAGCAAATATTACTAAATATGAAGAAACTGTATAACTGTCATAACTTCCTGAAGAATATAATATAATTATCCTAAAAATGAACAAAATAATGAAACGGATCACAGGTGTGGGAACAAAAGTTGCAGACACACCATATCAGAGCCTGCGGGCTGTCTGAAGGTTGCAGAAGCACTGCAGCTGTTTAAGTTATTTTAAGCGGCATGATAGGATTCATTGCCACTGGGAGCAGCTGCGGCCATGATTAATGTTATACCGCCCTCTGATGGTGAGAGGCAATTACGGCAGTGATAAAAGGAAACAGAAACCAGTATGAGTCATATCACATCACACTTCGCCTCAATGTCACCCTCTCCGGTTTCTTTGGGAGGTGCTGGACAGGAGGGTAATTGGGTAACACTAACTAATGAGTCTCACAGCAGAGCCCCGATAGAGGTTGCTGGAATATGACCACTGCGGATGTTTGAATGTCATAACTCCGGCGTGCGAGTGAGTGAGTGTGCGCTCGTGCGCGAAGGCTGTTCCAGCTGAGTCATCAGATCGCGAGAGTGTATCCCTTTCCCAGGTTGCTGTGGGTTTTGCAGAGTCAGGCTGGCAGCGTGCCTGGTGTTCCCCAAGGCTCGCTCTTTAGTCCGTCTAAAAAATGGCCGTGAGGGAAGTGCAAATGCAGGGTTTTAAATTTATCTGGCTATTTTAACATCTCAGGTATCCCATCAGTTATTCTTTTTTCTAAGGAGATGAAAGCTTTTCCAGACCATTAAGCAGCATGATGAATTGCGCATAGCAAGAGGGAAATAAATAGCTAAAGTGAACATGAGGACGTTTCGTAAAGGAAATATAATAAATTAACTGCCATCAACCATATGCTTAGTTGCTCTTTGCAAGGAAACAAATGATCAGTAGCACATACTGAGTCCATATTGTAGATGAAACATAAAGAAAAAATCGAATCAAATGATAAAATCTTGTCTGTTCATTTGACACCTGTAGACTTACAATATGTTCAAATTCATACTAAAACACAAACGGACCTCCAAAGTTCCATCATGCATTAGTTAAACATTCACTCAAAGGTATCTTACCTTTGCAAGGTCCACTAGAGAGTTTGCTTGGTCATTCAGCTTGCGTTGCTCCATTTTTACACTTCTTAATCTGAACACAAGACCATTCAGAGCCCAGTAGTGGCAAGCTGTCAGTACAAAAATCTTTTGACAGGTTCTCCATTCACAAGCCACACATTTCGGAAGCACTCCTAGGACATGCACAAGACATGAGGAGAGAATGCAGGCATTGAAGGAGGACTGAGGCGCATGCAAGTCAAAACCTCAGTGGGAAGAGGCTGTTGGCGAGGAAAGTCGCTTCTTTTCTGAGGGATACACTTTTCCACACTTAAAGCAATGCTTTATTAATTTCTGATGGAAATTATACAAATATAATGACCTTATTGATGCATGTATACCTGAGGCTCTGGTGAGAGAATTTCTAGTTATTACTAAGCAACTGATGATATATTATAAATCTTCCAAAAAGCTTCATTTCATATTTTTAGAACTTTACAAAATTTACATGACAAGTCAGTCTCTTCTGGTTCTTAGAGCATATTTAGGAATTTAAGGGGGAAACATGATAATGTTTTATTAAATTTAAATTTAGTGCTTTAAAAAATATATAAGCTCCACATTTTGCTTTTAAACCCTCCTGAATGATTTACCCCATAGACATCCAATGCAAGTGTACTGCTGGACAGCCTATATTATTTAATAATTTTTTGGGGGGGATACTTCACAGCATGTCATTAAAAGTCTAATTTGTGTTGAACCTGGAACAATCTTTTAAAATAATGACTATAAAACCTGTATTATATTGGTTTTGTTGTATTTCAAACAGATCACTGTTTACTGTAAGGAAGCTGAGATAAATGGCCTCTGAGAACTGAATACTACATCACAGCTTTGTAAACCAACCCTCTCACTCAAATCCATACTGTTAGCATTAATTATTCATTTCCTCCATTTAATTAGGTTTCTCAGGAGCTACTTATCTTCACTATACATTAAGTGTTTTCTTCTCTCGTTCTCAAGGGCACTGCAAACAGCACTCCTGCGAGACATGTGCGGGTAACACACATAAATTGCGGTTTGCATCACAAGGGAAAAAACACAAGAAAGCTGTACTCTGTTCTGGGGAAAAGGGATTGAATCACAAGAGATATTTGTAATCATTGCTGAGAATGAGCAACATTTAGCAATTCATTGTGTGGAGACTGACGCATTAAGCGTCAAGTTAAACTCCCTAATTAAACTCTGAGAGTTTGATGACACAGATCAGCGAACAGACAATATGGGCGGCCTCCGGGGACTGGATGGTGATTGGCCCAGATGTAGCAATTTCCGTCCGGGAGAGCTGTATGGAGTGTAGTAGCTACATGGATACAAAGGCTGCAATTCTGCTGCCAACCACCGGAGTGCGCAAAAAAAGCACCACACAGCAGAAGAGAAAAACCAGTGCAGAGTCTGTCCAGAGACTAACGGATGAATCACACACAAACAGATTTTATAACTAATCCAGACAAAAAAATAAGCAATTATATTTTGTATACAGAAAATGAGCTGTTTTTAGGACCATTAACATATCGGATTGACAGTTTCATAACATGTACCCTCTAATTCTCATTGCTGTAAAACCTCTTATTTTTGTTTTATCTATCAACTATAAAGCTTTTTTTTTTTTAAATAGTTTTATTATATGAAATATAAAATTAATTTTTAAAAATATATATTAATTAGAACTAAATATAAACTATAAACTTGAAGTAAAGTAAGTTACGGTAACAGTGATTCAGTAAAAATAATCTTATTGCCTTAATGCTTGTTTAATTTATATGGCATTTAAATATTTTTCACAATATAAAATTTGTGTCAAAAGCAATTAATGTACATTCCATTGTCTACTTTTTTATAATAATTATACTAAATATACTAATTTTATAATACATATTCTAAGATATAACTGGCTTTAAATACAATAGTTTAGTTTATACAAATATTTAAATATATACCTATATATTATTGCCTATTAAAATATTCGATAATGTCAACAAAATTTTATACAATACTTTTTGCTCAGTTTGTTACATTAAAACATTTTTATAATAAAAATAATTTGTAATAATAATTAGCATGAAGCATTCAATAAATATCATCATCGTAAAAATAAAAAAAACATTATAATTATATTATTTTTACATTTAAAGTTGTTGTTTTTATCCCATTATAGTTATGAGAATCACAGAATGATCATTTTTTTCTGTTTAAAATGTATTTAATTTTTGTACTTTTTTTTGGTGGTGAAATATGACCAGGACATCCCCACAGCAAAGGCCAAGCACTTCATGTAGACAGATATAATTGCTTTTTAATTCCTAATGCTGAAATATTGTTTTACAATAAGTATGTCCTGAGAGAATGGCTCCATTAAATTCATTTTACAGTTGGATGACCGATAGCGTTTAGAGAGAGGAACTATACCTGACCATTAAAGACATGAAAAGCTCTTCAAAGCATATATAACTAAATCTAATTTATCTGGGGAGCCCCGCATCACATTTCTACATCTATTGTGCAGAGCATGCATTGGCAAGCATCCGATTTTCACATCAGGAGTATATTAAGAGAAAAGCTCTAGCCTACATGCTGTACATTAACTAAGCTTTATTCACGAGGCTCCTTCTGTTTCCCAAGACGTGTGTGGTAAACATTAACTCCTGCTGGGGCGAAGGGAGCAGTGCATTTTGGGAGGCTCCCTGGGGCACCTGCTGACCTTAGCGTCTGATCGCTTGTGCGGTCTCACACTGAGGCATCGAACGCTTTGGGTTTCTTTCCTTCTCCCCGCGTGCGTTTTCTTGCAGTCAGCCTGATTCACCACATGCTGGTCTGGGCTGCAGTGAAACAATGTAATTGTTCCTAGCAGCTGAAGCAAACGTTACACCCCGTTTGCCTCGCTGCATAAGCTTCAGGAAATCATTCAGCATGCTGAGCTGAAGATGTGGGGAAACGTCCATTATGACTGGCAAAACTCAGTGGCCGGGCGATTTGCATTATGACTAAGGGCTTCATTTGCAGCATTACCGGTCATCCAAGTGAGAAATGAGAGGGTGGTGGTGGGGGAGGGTGGGATATGCAGAGAAAAATGTTGTTTCAGGAGCAACTCGGATTCCATGAGCCCAAAGATGCAAAGGTGAAATAGAGCTGAGGAACTAGATGTAAAACGGTCATCGTTTGACTCATGGAAGCAAAGTAAAGTTTTTAATCAGTGGCTGTCTGATTAAACGTCCCAAATAAATCACATTCATGCAACAATGGAAAGAAAACACCCTCTGTCGTCGATAACTGAAATTCATTGGATTAAATGGTCATGTATAGTTGGTTCAGTTTGTTTGTGTCAGTGCCGGTCTTAGGAAGGTGCAGCTGAGAAGTGGCTAAAATGCTAATTGAGCGAATTTCACAAAACCTCCAGGTTACATTTCAGCTCAAAATCAAAAGAAAATAACTAGGCTATTATAAATAAATTAAAATTAAAACAATTTATTAAAATGAATATTAGTTCAAAATAATTCTAAACGAAATAACTGAAATTAATTTAGCTTTTGTCAATATTTTCATTATAAATTAGCACAACTGATCCCCACACATCTCTGCATTTATCTTATTATTTTTTTGAAAACATTTGAAATATTTTGTACATGTTTTTTTAAATGTTACATTTTTAAATATATACACATGATGTGTAAATACTTGTTTACATACAATAAGAATGAATTTTGGCCACTATAGCACTGAGAAATTGGCCAAAAATGTGCTTTACTTCAATTGCACTAATAAAAAAATAATCACAAAGTCATGCCAATGGCCTTGTGGTCAGTGCGCCAACATACAACAGTTGCGTTACGGGCATCCTCTGAGTTCAAATCACAACTCAAGCACCTTCATGATCCTGTTGTCAGTTTGGATATGTAATAAAGGCAAAAATGTCAAATAGAAAAAATAAAACATTTATTTTGATTTTGGGGTGAAAACCTGGATTTCTTGACAACTTTCATGAAAGTCAGATAATTAGCAATTGTGTCAAAAAGTTACATTTAATGTCCTTGATTGTCTCCATTTGTTATGGTAATTAATTGTAATGAAAAAATGATTTAAGTATGTGGAAACTTTAAATCATGCTTGGTATAGTTCATAAAATGTTTGCTGAAGTTTTTAAAGAATGAATTTCACTTATCAAATAAGGGTGTGCACATTTTTTTCTGCTCATTAGATAGAAAAACAAGCTCTCATTTGCATGCACACAACAGATCTGTATCTAAAGGTGAGGCGAAGACTTACTTTCGAGCTCTATTGCATTGTGTTGACACAAACAGGAAAAAAAGGAAACATAAAATAGACAAATGAATTATCACAACAGTTAAAATGTGGCATGGTTATTCTGTTCAGATCTCTCTAAAGCCTCCATCGACAAACTCAATCATCTAGTGAAGATTCCAGAAACATTCCATTCTGCTCCGCCCACTGACCACCAATGTTAGGTTTACCAAACTACATGCTACTCAGAATTCACAGCTAGCCTTTAAAAAAAAAAAGTAATTAGTTACTAGAATATATGAAAGATGACTACAATACCTACTTTCACACGAAACCAGAGTCAAATTAGCTAGATTGACCCCATCTGTCATTCACACACACAACATTTTTAATCCATACTGCTACTCCACATTGCTGTTAAAACTCAATTCCTTAATTAAAAAAAAAAACATTAACACTACATACAAAAACTCATAAACATAAACAGCAGCAATTAACAAAATATAAGTAAAAATAAAATAAAGTAAAAACCTGCTCTAATTATATGAAAAACAACAGAACATTATAGTGATAAGGACACACAAACATTATATAGTTGGAATTGCTTTTAGAATTTTTTTTCCCCATCTGATGAGTAATAAAAACATTGACAACCAATCAGAATCCATCCAAAGAGGCTGAGAATTTAAAGCGACAGACAACAAAATTGCAGTGCGTATAGTAAACAGAACGTTATTGTAAATACTAACATAGTTTCCGTAGCATTAGTAAGATCTCACAAGGTGGTCGTAGTACTCATAGAGGATGAACACAGAAGAGTAGAAATTGTTGAATTAAGTAAGTGATTCTCAACCCCAGACCTCGCTCCCCACCGTTCTGCACATTTTGTATGGTTCTCTTGTCGTTTCAGATGTTTCATTTATTCGAATGAATGTGCCCTGCAAAGTGAACATCACCAGATATTCCGGATAGGTCTTATGGTGCGTTCACACCAGACGCAAATAAAGTGTTAAGTGCGAGTGATTTGCATGTTAAATGCAAAGACGCCATTAGACATTCTGCGGCGCGAAACAAGCAGTGCGAAAGACGCGGCACAAATTGAGCGTATCAAGTTGAAAAATCTAAACTTTGGCGAAAATTTGCGCCACATTAACCAATCAGGAGCTTGCTCTAGTAATGACATGATTACTAGCAAATGAAGGCAGAATTCCGAAACTATGGAGGACAAAATCATCATCACTGCATGTAGAGGAGCTGTACGACACATCTTCGTACATTAATATAAACATGAATAATAAATACTAGATTCATTACACCAAAGTTTGCCTATTTTATATATTCAAATACCCAAATACATTTATTTGCACAGATTTCAGAATCGGCATATAAAATATTTCATAATATAGTCAGTATGTTTGTGAATTTTGATAATAATAAAGGAAAAATTAAATAAAAACGATCCATGTGTTGTACAGCGCTATTGCGACTGCGGTGCATCACATGATGCGTCGCCATGGAAACAATAAGGGCTAAACATTCCAAAATAACAGTCGTCTAAAAAAACTCACTCTGGGGGATCAGCTAAAATATTTCAAACTCACGTGTGAAAGGTTTAAGTCTGCCTACACTGGACGTGATAAAGCGATCATTGAAAACCATTTGGAATTTGTAAAACAGCTGCACTTTCTGTCGGAGATTTGTTGCGCCGCGTTATACCACTATAGAGAGGATATCGCCAAGTTCAATTAAATTCGAGATCTCGTCACAACCCCTAGTAATTAATAACAGAACTTTCAGTTTTGGATGAGAGTTAAATTAGAGTTGCAAAAAAGGCATGGAATTTTCTGTAAAATTCTGGAAACTTTTCATTCTGGAGATATTCCACCCCTTTGCAACATCAATGCTAATTGCGAGGTGGTTTCTACAGCATATCTGTTGTTACGCGGATGTTGCTAGATGGTTGCTAGGACATTCTGAGTTGTTGCTAGAATTTTCAGTGTAATTGCCAAGGGTTGCTAGGTGGGTTCTAAGACTTTCTAAGTGATTGTAGTTTCTTTATAGTTGTCCTTCGTGTGAATAGGCCTTTACTTAAACACAAAGCTCTACCCCAAACTGACACCATTGGTTGATGCAGAACATAACATACTAGACCAGTTCATAAAACCAGCTATTTTGGGAGCACCACAAATCCGTAATGTTTGCATTCTCAACCTTTATCCTACAACCGTAAAGAGATCCTAGCAAGAGCAACCTTTTACAGAGCGCATCAGATTGTATCTCTTTCTGCCCTTTATTAAACACGCCAGATGTGCTGTGTGTCAGTCTTGCGCCACATATTTAGTTAACGACACTCTGGCCCAAGAGTGCCGATCCTACATACCCTGCTGTTGATTAAAGCAGGGGAGTTGGTGGCACAGCAGGTGGTGCATGCACACAGGCTTGAGTTACAGCTGGCACCACCCACGCAAACCGCCCACCCCCTCTTTCCATTCTGCATGCGCAAACCATGGATGCTCCCTCTGTCCCCAAAACCACCGTGCTCAACCTTGGTTGTGACGTGCCATTATCATCATCGCCCTGTCAACAGTGCATTTGCTTATCGCAGCCCAGCACCAGAGGACAAACAGACCTCCAAAAACAAGACATATTCCTTATTTCCTGTGTGGCCTAGGACATCTAAAACATACCTTGGCCTAAAGATGGCCTGTTGATAATTTCAGCCAATTCTCTATTCTAGAACTAATGCATGATAAGAACAGCCTCGATCAGTGGAAATCGATCCTAGTCGTCCTCATTATGCAAAACACCATGCATTCACTGTTAAAGGACACACACTGGAGCCATTAGTGACGACTGAGGCAACTGTGAAGTTTCAGATTTGGCCTGCGACGGCAGTTTCCGGTCTTTATGGGTTTGGAAAGGGGCCAGGTGCTCTTTAAACATAAAGGACATTGAACAGAATCAGGGGGAGTGAATTAAAGTAGAAGATAGAAAACCACAGGCCTGTAAAGACAGGCTGAATCGACACTCAAAGACAGTCTTAATGAAGGCATGTGAACACATATACAACCATAAAAACACCAGAACACACACTAATGGTTTTACAGAGCTGGGAGCAATATGACCATTAATCTGCGGTGTCGTGTGTGAGCAGTAGCTTGTGGTTTATGCATCCTGACTGAACATTAGCCCACTCGCCTGTACTTCCAACATTTGCTGCTGCAAGCAATCTCAGACTGTTTTCCTTCAGCTATGTGCCTGTAAAAAGAGCCAGGACATTGTGTGACGTTACCCTCAGCGTTATTAGCTGTGATGTATCACACAAACCACAGCCCGACGGCGTCTGATTCCATTTTGGGGCGAGAGGGAAATCAGAAGCTTGAATACATTGTCTCGATCATTATCAACTTTACATAATGAATCAAGGTGATTGAGCGGTAAGGAAAAACTGGTTTGTATTTCTTCTGAACAAAAGTTTTCACTGCTGTGATGCAAGGTTGTTTGGATGGTTGTTAGGGTTTTTATTGTGATTGCCGGGTGGTGCTGTTTGGTTTCTAGGGTCCACCTGGTGGTCAATTGATTCTAAATGAAGATTGTTTGGGCATTCTAGGTGGTTGCTAGGTAGTAATGAGTGGTCGGTAGAATCTATTCAGCGGCTGCTAGGCGTTTTTAGGGAGATGCTGTTGCTAGGTTGTATATGGTGGTTGCTAAGTGGTTCTGAGTGGTTACTAGGGTCTATCTAGTAGTCAGTAGGAGTTCTAGGGGTTTCTAGGTGGTTCTGAGTGGTTTCTAGTGTCTATCTAATAGTCACTAGGATCTCTAGGGGTTGCTAGGTGGTTCTGAGTCATTGCTAGGGTCTATCCACAGGTTGCTAGGAGTTCTATGGGTTGCTAGGAGGTTGTGCATGGTGGTTGTTAAGTGGTTCTGAGTGGTTGCTAGGTGGTTCTAAATGGTTGCTATAGTCTAACCAGCAGTTGCTAGGAGTTCTAGGGATTGCTAGGTGGTGGTGTTTCGAGGTTGTACATGGTGGTTGGTGTTTTTTATGATCAAAATGGAATTGTAGGTGTTTACTTTGTTCAGTGCTTGTTATGTTTCTAGTTTGCTAGGCTCTAAATGGAGGTTGGCTGTGTGGTTAGGATATTCCAGTTGATTGCTGGCTGGTTCTGTGTGGTTGTTAGGGTCTATCTAGTGGCCGCTTTCACTATTCTAGGGGTTGCTAAGTGGTTAAGAGTGGTGCTGTGTCATTGCTAGATTTAACATGGTGGTTGCTTGTGGTTCTGTGTGGTTGCTAATGACTATGTAGTGGTCACTACTAATTCTAAGGGATTGCTAGTTGGTTCTGGGAGGTTGCTAAGGTGTACATAGCAGATGCTAGTGGTTTCTAAGTGGTTAGTGGGTTGTCCTTTGTGGTTGTTTGGGTCTAAACGGTGGTTGCTATGGATTCTGGGGGTTGCTACGATATTTTATGTGGTTCCTGTGTGGTTTCTAGGCCCTACTCAGTGGTTGCTAAGTGTTCTAGGGGTTGATAGGCGGTTAGTGGGTTTGTTCTGTGTGGTTGTGGTTCTACTTGGCGGTTGCTAGGCAGTTGCTAAGTAGAAGGTAGGATGTTGCTAGGGTGTTCTGTGTTGTACACCACTGAGGTGGTTGCTTAGTGGTTCGTCTTAGCAAATACTATCATAGATGCAGAACAAAAAGAGGGGACATTAGATAAATGTTGTCTGCAATTGCGTGTGATAAACTTTATCTATGTTTATAATTTTTCAAATTCAGCTAATTATGCCGAAAGTACATCTTTCAATAATGAATATTTGTCTTTATGAGCATGGTTGATTTAGCTAATTATAAAAAAGCAGTCGTGAGGCAAAACAAACAGAGGCATTCAATATTATTATCTGCCTGAAAAGTGTCTCCTCCACCTAAAAAAAATCGCAACCAAAGCGTATAAATCTTATAGTTGAAAAATTATTTAATGTTTGCTTTATAGCTATCATTAAATCGGCCACAACGCTAATTTCATAGATCAGATGAAAAGTGGTACAGAGTGATGAATAAACTTCAAATGAGGAGAGAAAAGAGAGAAAGGAAGAGAGAGTCCAACAGAAAGGCGGTGAAACTCGTCCCCTGACACCTTCATGAATAGTGAAACAGGAGTAAAGGACGATAGGATGTGCTCTCCACATCCGTCATGGTTTCCAGTTGCTTTAGAGATGCTCCTTATTCAATATTAGCTTACACGGCCCACAATTACAGCGTCAGCGGTGGACTTCAAAGCCACTTTGCTGCTTTGATATTGTTGCTTTGAGAGATACACACTACCTGAATTCAGCTCAGTTTAATTACAGTATTTCCTTAGGTCTTGTTTAAGATCATGTTAAACCGTTTGGTGCTTTTTGAATTATGATATGCTTTTGAAAGCAGTTTTGTGTTTAACTCAACAATTAAAAGTGTAGACCAAAAAATGAAAATTCTGTCATTATTTACTTAACCTCAAGGTTCCAAACCTGTATAAGTTACTTTCTTCTGCTGAACACAAAAGAGCATATATTGAAGAATGCAGGTAAAAGATGACATGATTTTAATTTTTGGGTGAACTTTACGGCATTTCTACTAGTTTTTTTGTGATATACTATTCTACTATTGTAATATGATATTGATGAGACACTGAAATTCTGTCTATAACACAGCAAAGGTAATAATTAATTTCATGGCTGATACCCAGGGGTGCACATAAACGGTGCACAGACAAAAAATTGGTGTGTAAATAACTTCAGACAGCACATTTGTGTACAGATGGCTTACAGCTGTTAATGTACAATATCAAGGTATTAGGTTAAAATGCTGAACTGTAAATGCTGTCTACAATTTCTATTCGAACTAAAAGTATAACTCTAGACTATGCGCTGTTATTTCATAGCAAAATGCAAAACATACATTAAATTTCATCAGCGTTAAACTTGGCAGTGCATATGATTATCCAAAATAAAAGCTTGCTGACTTTAGGTTTAAAAATAATATAAAATGTATGTTAAAAATAAATAAATTAAAAAATTCAAATATTAGCATTTTATATTTTCAAACAACTATTTTTACTTAACACTTGAACAATTTATTTTAAAATATAATAGTATTATCACATTTTATTTATTTAAAAAATAAAGTGATATAATATTACCTTTTCTATTATTAATAAATATTTTATAGTTATATTTAATGGTACACACTATGGTGCAGTGAGAACCAGTCTAAAAAACATATGTGCACCCCTGTTGTTATAGATGGCTGATATTAAAAATTGCATACTATTTTGTATACTAAAAAAAACACTAAAAACTAGTATCCTTTTTAAACTAGAAATTTCAACATTGTAAAAAACAGTATGAAAATTAGATACTTATTTTGAGATTTCTTAAAGATGACATTCAACAGTATTATTAAACCATTAGTGGGTTTTAAAGAATAAATTTAAGTATTAGTATTTTTCTCTAAATTTAAAACAATCTCCAATAACAATAAGATAAAGTGACATATACTTCTATAAGTATTTCATATATGCATTAATTTGATTTAAAAAAATGACAGTAAAGCCATTAAAAATATAGCATTTTCTATTTCAGATAAATTTCAAATAAAATGTAGTTTAAAAGTTTAAACGTTTCGATCTAAAAAGAATCCTGAAAAAATGTAACACGGTTTCCACAGAAATTATTTCTAAAGGATTATGTGACACTAAAGATTGGAGTAATGATGCTGAAAATTCAACTTGATAAAAAAATTAAATCCATTTCAAAATATTCTCAAAAAGCAATAATAGTTAGAATAGTTTTTAAAATAATATTTGACCGTATTAAAGTTTTTACAGTATTTTTTCTAAAATAAATGCAGCCTTGGTGAGCATATGGGGCAACATTAAAAATATGAATTTGATACATTTAAAATAGTAATGTATATAGTCCTGAAGTTTTATGCACTTAATGCACTAATGTGCTTTACAAACATAAAATACAGTTTTAAATTATTTAGATGTTTAAAACACAACTTACTGTTGTTTAAAGACAAAGAAAGTAGAAGATAAAATCTGTTAGCTGAAAAAAACTAAACAAAAACTGTAACGTTTTAGATTGTATTCCTGAGAAAAGAGTGTTTTGTCTTTCTGTGGTAAAGACTTTATAACCCAACAATAAATAGCCACAATTTCGAACTAGTATCTCTTATAGTGGCTAAAAATAAAGCATAGAGGAAACTACAAACCTACAGGGCTTCAGCTGAAATGAGGTGGGTTTATAACCATTTTGCCTTTTGGGCTTCCCAAATAATCAGTCACTGGAAGAGAGTGACATTTACAGGGCACTTACGTCCTCTTTTAGATGGCCCATAAATATCAAAAGTGAGACTGATGGGGGAAAAAGCAAATGTCCTCACTTGCGCTTTACTCAGGGCTGAATTAACTCTATCATAGAAGAACAGAGCATCAATACGACAAATGATAGTAAATATCTCAGATCATCAAAACAAAAGTGGTACAAACCGATTTTCCAATAAATCGATCATCAGCGACTCCTACCCTGGGCTACAGGTGTCAAACAATTCAGAGCTCAAACTGTTTAAGTCTCACTGAAAAACAGACACACACATAAAGGGCGCGAGAAGTCCTGGTGGGTCTCCAGAGGTCTGACTTACTGGTGAATGGCTTGAAGGAACTTGCGTTGATGTTTCCTGACTTTGGCGTGGTCCATCTTCCTCACCAGCTTGGTGTTTTTATAAATGAGCCACGTCTCCCTGAGAACATTAGCAGCTGTGTTTTTCACCTGTGGAAGAGTTAGGATTGTAGCATTCAGAGCTCGGTCCTGCTGAGGCAACCCGGGCCCCGATGTCTGAACGTGGCTTACTTGGTTTGCATAATAAGTTTCAGGATAGTATCAACTTGGGATCTACTGGAATTGTTGGCTTGGTAGCAATCAGGTCTAAGATAGGTTGTTCTTGCGATATCAGTGCAATAACATAAATGGGACAGGGGCTCAGGGACAGGTGCTCCAAAAATGTCAAAAGATTACCATAAAAGTTTGACCAAAACATAGGAGATAGGACACTGAAAAATATTATGGTAACAACGTTACAACTTAAAAGTTGGGTTCTGGAAGTAAACATCTCATTTATTTTCTCTATAGAGCAACTGATTTTCAACAAAAAGCTTTTAAACCTTTAAAGACAGATTTACAATGAGCTACAAGGTTGTTAATTAATGCTAAGTAATGGTAATTTATTTTTGAAATAATAAAAAGCACATTTACCTACTACCCTTAATTCTGAATTCAAAGAAATCCACCTATATATATACTGGTTATATATATATAGCTTATACAGTGTCATTCAAAAGTTTGGGATCAGTAAGATTTTTATGTTTTTTAATGGAATGTCTTAGGCCCATCAAGGCTGTATTTTCTTCAGTGTCACATGATCCTTCAGATATCATCTAAATACGCTGATTTATTATCAGTGCTGAAACTGTTGTGCTGCTTATTATTTTTTTCAGAACCTGTGATACTTTTTTCTTCATTCAAGTAGAATTTTTTTTTTTTGGTTACACTTTATTTCGATAGTCCATTTAGACATTCTACTAACTACAGTATAAGTAACTTTGTGACTACATGTCAATTAATTCTCATTAATTCACAACAATGTCTACTAACTCTCAGAGTAGACTGTTAGGGTAGGTTTAGTGTTAGCAGAGTAAGTTGACATAAACTTTCCTGATAGTCAGTGTGTTGTATGTTGTGGACCCATCAAAATAAAGTGTTAGGAGATATTAAGTAGACAGTCTACTAATACTCTTATGACTGCTATTTGACATGTAGTTGCAAAGTTACTTACTGTTAGAATATCTAAAGTGGAATATCGAAATTAAGCGTTACCTTTTTTTTGTAGAAATCTTTACTATATATTTTTTATCCAGTTAATATATCCTTGCTGAATTAATTTCTTTAAAAAAAAGAAATAAACTTTTGAATAGTAGTGTATACTGTAACAGAAAATTGCTATTTTTGCTATACAGTTTTTTTAAAAACTTTTTATTAATCCTGAAAAAAGCCCCAAAAATATTCGGCAGCACAAGAATGATTTCTAAAGGATCATGTGACACTGAAGATGGAAGTAATGATGCTTAAATTTTGTTTTGATCACATAAATAGAAATAAAAAACTGTTATTTTAAATTGCAATAACATTTCATAATATTCATAATATTTTTTTCTGTATTTCGAAAACTAATTGATAAAACCTTGATGAGCATAAGAAATGTCTTTAAGAAACATTTGAATAAATCATTCTAATCACAAACTTTTGATCGTCAGTGTGTGTGTATGTAAAATCAACACCTTCAATAGTTTTTTATTCATCTTTTTTTTATAATTATTTCATATTTTTTATTTGATTTTGTTGTTCGCAATGACTCATGGAATTGTAGTTCACTGTACTTCTTTGTCTCACTAAAGCAGTTGCTATACACCATATCATACCTTTGTAGTTGTTTTCCGCTTCAAATCAGTTTGTATTGTTGTTTTTCACCTCATAGCTAGTTGGTCTGCTTCATGGCTAGCAATCTGTATCTTTAATGAACATTAATGAAAGTGCCTATAAAGAAAAAATAATGGCAAATATACTTCCAGAACCAAGACTGCTGAAAAATATGAGCAGATACTATCACTATATAGAGTTTGGTGTTGGCTTGTTGCAAAGCATTAGCATTAAGCCAATGTTAGCCTAATCAGCTAATCGTAAAAGCATACACTTTGTTTACGTGACAAAGCTTATCTGGCTAACCAAGTAAGACACGCATAAAGAATGAAAGCCTATTTTTTTAGTTTTCAGTCACTTTCTCACTTTTCTGAAAAGGTAAACATTTTTAACATCATTTGTAGTAATCATACTTTTTGTGTATTTTGAAAATTGGGTTTTAAAATGCTGTTTTGTAAGCAGCGTGTCACCTTAGCACATTCAAACTTTTTTGTTTATATTTAATAAATGCAACTTATTTTCTACTTTGCATAAGCTGGGTATTATTTTCCCAGGTTTGCAGGGATTAAGAATAAACGTTGACATACGATGCCACAAGGCTCAGGTTTAGGAGTTCAGACTTACCCTTTTTGTCAGCTGGGTGTCCATCATAAAGTTATGTACATGTTTTTCGGCTTTGGTTAATTCCAGTTTTTTTGCGACCACAGCGACCACCAAAGCAGTGCATCCGGCTCCCTGACAAAAAACAAACATTAAGCTTTCCGTCTGAAACAAAACCTATGTTACGCTGAGATATGGCACTTACCATGATGCCGGTGAGGAGACAGACTCCTTTCCCACAGTATGTATTAGGGACCATATCCCCATATCCAATGGTTAGAAAAGTTATTGAGATCAACCACATGGCTCCAAGGAAATTGCTGGTTACATCCATATTGTCATGGTATCTGGTAATGGTAAAATGGCATTAGCAAAACAACTACAATTACTTTACACCCACCTATGACTGAATTAATTGTAAGCGAATCAATCAGGTGTGAAAATTGTGCTTATTTGTCTCACATTATACATTTAAGAAGTGCTTGCTCCACCGCAGTAGTTGGACGTGCTGTTGTTGCTGTAAGCTAATACTTAATTGTCTAATTGAGGGAGCTAGCTGAGTTGGGACACTATTGACTCGGTTTCCAAACCTATTTAACTGCTGTTTAAAGGGTTAAGCAGCTCACAGAGGCTCTCCAGGTCTGCAATTCGAGAGATTTGATACTCTATAGGGTTCAACAGGTTGAGAAAAAAGCACCTTTCTTTTTTTCCCCCCGAAACATTGCATTTTTGATACTTGGTTCTCAGTTTCTAGAAAATGTGAATATTTTACTTCTATACAACCTTTTCGTGTCATGTCGTATTTCATGCAACACGCATCTTATTTTCAAAATCATATATACACAGAGTAAATTGTAAATTAAACACAAATTAAACACAAATTGTGGTAAATTACCACGAAATTAATTTATGAATTTAAAACTGTATAAATAAAATATAAAAATAATATTATTTATAATAAAATACCATACATTAATATTAATATAATATATCAACTAAAATACATGAAACTGTATATTTAATATATGAATATATTCTAAAATATATATTCTAGTAACATAATAACTGTATAATTGTAAAAAAAAAAAGCAATATAATATACTTCAAAATACAGTATATATATTCTAAAATGTATATTATATTTTTTTTCTAAAATACTCACCTTGTAACTGAGTCAGGATAACTGTATAATTAAAAAATATAATATAAACACTTAAATATATATATATAAACTAGAAACTGTAAATGACCAATTGTAAAAAAAATTATAACTTAATATAACTATATATATATATATAATCTATTAATAGAATAGATTTTCTATGTTATATAATCTAAAATATATATATTTATTTATATATATATATATATATATATATATTATAAATAGAGATATTTTATTGTGAAATATATATGTATATATTTCTGTGTGTCTTCCATAATCTACTTTACATTCACATAAACTTCCATAATCTACTGTCAGAGCAACAAAGCGGGCCACCTTTCGCACGCCCTCACAGTCCAGGCGGCGATGATCCACAGAGAAATGGTGAACACCAGCAGCACTGTGCCGGGACAGATAGTCATGAGGGTCTTCATGACAAAGCGTGTGTTGAAGTTTATCTTGTTGAGGGCACCGATACTGCGTGATGAAGCATCGGTGAAGAGTTTGCTGTGCAGCAGCATGACACGAGCAATGAGGTACAGACGGAGAAACATGGGAATGGAAAGGATGATATCCACGTCAGCGTCCGTCTTGGATGGTGCGTAGGAAAAGGCGAGCCGCGCCGTCCACGTGAATGTGTAGTTTCCCGGGATAGGGTGTATGGCGCACACCAAGATCTCCAGACAGATGAAGAAGATACGCTCGTAGGTCATGGCTATCCTCCAGTCGTCTGCAGCGTTGTCCACCATGAACAGCTATCAAGAGGTTGGGGGGAAGAGAAGAGAAAAATTAAGCTGTAGAAGCAATAAAAAAAAATGAATTTTCCAGAAATACAAAATAATAAATAAATAAAATAAAAACAAATAAATACATTTGTGCTGTCAAACGATTAATTGCAGACACAATAAAAGTTTTGGTTTACATAATATGTGTGTGTTGTACTTTATATACTTATAATACACTTTGTATATTTATTATTTATATATAAATACACTTGCATGTATATATTTTAGAAAAATATGTTATGTTTTTATAATGTTGTATATAAATTTTAAATATAGAATGTAAATATATACATGGATGTGTGTGTATTTATATGCACATAATAAATATACACATTACCAATATATTATGAAGACAAAAACTTTGGATCGCGATTAATTGTTTGACTAATTTAAATAATAAATCATTTTCTTAGAAAATATTTTTGCACCTAAAGTTTTTTTGTCCACCCCAAATGAGAATTTATTCTGTTGACTTTATTCTCCTTACTAATTGTAATTTCAACCCCGTCCTGTCAGCTTCTGCCAAGGTGCACTGCTCAGGTGCCAGATACAGCCAGGTTTCTCTCCAGTTGACCAGCGGGCTCTGGGGCTGCATTGGATTTTCTTCTCTTACATAGAAAATCTCCCTTTCCCCTTCTCCCCGAACCCATAAATATTTCCGACCAGTATGGATCTGGCTTGCTTCATAACAGCACAACCATTACTGTTCACTTTTTAAGCACCCTAGTTTTCCCATTCACAACAGGTATTTCAAATCTCAAGGAAGAAAACACTCAACCAGTGCTGTAACTCTAGAAAGTCACTCCCTTGCTACCCTGCTGTAATATAAAAAAACTAAAATTAATATCAGAAGCCAAACTATTTACCTCAAGTTAATTTTCATATAAGATAATATACACTAAAAAAGAAATGTTTAAATGGAAATTAAAATTTCAAATACATTTAAAAAAAATTAATTCTAATAAAATATGCTGTAAATTTAAAGCTTTGTCAAAGTTGTAAATAAAACTGAATAGAATACATTTTAGAAGAAAATTTAGTCTTTCTACTTTAAAATTTGATGTTTAATTTAATGAATAATTCTTGCTATTCTTTTCTGTAATTTTGAAATTTACTATTAATTTTTCAACATTTTTACCTTATTTGTTTAGTTAAATTTCTTTCTGCTCTGTTGTTGAAATATAAACTAAAATAAAAAAATTAAATTAGATTTAGACATTAAAGGTAAAAAAAAACTAAGACTTTGTTTCTTACTAAAAGTAAAGCAAATGCTTATCAAAATTATATAGGTGTGGTACAAATAATGTTTATTGAGGTTTTGTTTGCAACAACAGAAAACAACATTGATTTTGTGATTTAAGAATCAATATCTGTATACAAAATGAGTATTGATTAAAACATTTCAACCCAGCACTTGAATGAACTACTCATCCCATAACTGAGAAAAAAAAATCATGTAAATGAATAAAAAACAATAGCAAAATATCAATATTCATGATATTGTCAATGAAGTTTTTAACAAAACATTCAAATAAATGCAAGCGATTGTGCTGAGGCCTCTTCAGCATTATGTAGTTCGTCAGTAATACGGCCCTATGATCACAGTGCAAAACGCATGTCTAAAGATGGCACAGATGCCATTTACTACATGAATACTGAAGTGACACCTTAATGAGTACATGAACACATAAACATAATCTTTCCAGGAATCACTTTGTGAGCATTTTATTGTATCTTTTGAGTAAATCTATCATCATTCATCAATCATATACAAACATTAAACTTGAAGAACCTGTGACAAAACACAGTTTTCTGAAAAAAAAAAAAAAAAATATATATATATATATATATATATATATATACAATCATTTAATTAGAGAAACTTTGATAATTAATATTTAATTTAAAATTAAATTTAAAATGTAAAATGTTATTATTATATTATTATTATAAAAAAAAACTGAATTTAAAGGGAAAAAAACAAGGTCCTTAAAAAAATTTAACTTTTTGTTAAACTTTTAATAAATCACTGATTAATATAGTATTTAGATATTATTTCTGAATAATAAAATGCAATTAAATTTTTTATTAAAACAGAGTGTAGAAAAAAAAAGAATGGAATTTCATATGGCTCTACACAAGAAATTCTTAAAAATGAAGTTGAAATTACACTGATTTTGGTAGCTTCACCTTGCAACATGAAAGGTTATATGTTACTGTTAAAAATGGACTTCTCTGTAGAGATAATGAATGGGATTTAACCTCGGGAAGCATCAGATCTCTTCCCTCCCTAGCGATCAGCTGCGGTTTCTTCCTGTGCTTTCCATCACCTCAAGGTACCGACAGCCAACATCAGCGTGACATATTTCACCAGAGAGGTGCAGTCAGCACAATTCAGAGCCTTCTGCTGACAGACTTCATCCAACCAGACTGTGGCTATCTGATATGAGAAAAGGTGCAAATGATAAACCCCTGATCCAATATGTGCAAACGGCTTTGCTGCCTTCTTACAGCACCATGCTATTTCACGAGTAATGGGTTTATGTGGGGCATAACCAAATTATTCTTTAATATGACTCTTGCTTGAGGCTTTGAGATGCTGCTTCAGTGCTGTCCTGTGGTATTTCCCTCATGTAGTAGCACACGTAAAAAAAACTCAATGTCTGGGCAGTTTAAAAGCCTTTATGGTCACTTATTTACTCTGCTGGATCCGCAGTATCTGGATCACGGAGCAGATGTTTGAATAAATCAAATGATGTAAACCTGGCAGAGGACACATGCAAAATTTGCAATTGTTATAATATAAACTGACACGTTGCCAAATAACCTTGAATTAGACTGAATTCCCAATTTCTAAATTCATCATTAAGAAAAACTGCTCCACTTCTGGAGGCAAATGAGATTAATAACTCAGAGTCAGTGATAATGCATTAAAACATTAAGTAAATCTGAGTGCTGCTTGACCGTACGAAAACATGTTGAAGTGACTATGTGATGCTAATGGATTTTGAGAAGTTATTAGAACACTGTTATGCTGCTGCTAGATGTACAGTATATGTAGATGCCACAATCGATGGCTCAGTTCATAGTTTTCAGTCACGTGACCATTTTGAATACCTGGGAAAGCACTTAACGTTTATATTTTGGACTCATCTGCTTGCATGTACAAAATATACATTATCAATAAGGTGTTTACTAAACTTCACCTTTTAGTATTTGTGTTTTACTACATTACTACTTATTGCAAACTGCATAAAAATAAGTGGCTGTCAGTGGAGAAAAGCTTTGTTTTGCCTGACAGGGGGTGTTCCTATAAGGGAGTGACATCTCGTGAAAACTATCAATAGACATGTCAACGCATCAACCTTGGAGCAGTCAACGTGTCATCACTCACAGCAAAAATCAATGAGTTTTCCAAGATCCCACAATATTGCAAAAACCTCCAAGATTTGATTGTTAGGCTGCATTAATTAGATCAGCCGGAACCAGAAATACTACACTTAACACACAATGTACTCATTATATCATAAAAAGAATGGCATCTGCGCTAATATTAGTCTGTCTCTTTCTTATTCCGTTTCTCAGTCCGTATCCGGATCAGATGGTGTATCAGCACAAAGAGATGATCTTCATCGGAGACCAGAACACCTAGATGAGCTCTGTGGACAGATCGGCGGATCCAGATGCAAACAAACACTACAAGTTCTTTGCACAATTTGACATACGTTTAATATTGACCTGGAAATTAGGTGCTGGGCGTCCGTCCAGAGGAGAACTGGCTCCAACTAAGCCTGGTTCCTCTGAAGGTTTTTTTTCTCCATTCTCTCATGGATGGGGTTTTGGTTCCTTGTCGCTGTCGCCTCTGATTTGCTTAGCTGGGGGCACCTAAGTTCTAGTGATTATCATCCTCTTGACTACAGAGACCGTCTCTGCATTTAATAAGTAAATAGTTTAATCTCATCATTATACATTACCATCACTCTGTTCTCCTATTTGATAATGTTCAGTGCTTTGCTGCAATCTGTACTGTTAAAAGCACTATATAAATAAAAGTGATTGAAGATTTAAACTAATTTTTTGGTTTTATGTTCAAACTATTGATTTCTAAAAACTCTATTCCAAACCCCCAAAACATTTATTAAGTGATTGCATGCAATGTCATAATTGCTTGTTTGCATAATTGCTCATATATATTTATCATATTTATATTTACATAATATTGCTGTTTTTAAAACAGGTTTTAGTACACAAAGATCCTTATTGATTAAACATTATTTTTCTTTATTGAAACACCTGATACATTAAATTATAGATGGTTTTTTTTTAAATCCATAAAAATATATCAATCTTGAGATATTGAGTATCATCAAAAAAGGCTGATAAATACTGGGACTAATTAAGTTATTTATTTATT
This sequence comes from Enteromius viviparus, assembly GCA_032353835.1. Taxonomy (NCBI): domain Eukaryota; kingdom Metazoa; phylum Chordata; class Actinopteri; order Cypriniformes; family Cyprinidae; genus Enteromius; species Enteromius viviparus. The sequence continues at coordinate 856,089 of JAUCNO010000977.1, read as the reverse complement.
TTTTTCTATTTTGCAATGCTTCCTTAATTTTTCATATATTAAAATGATTACATATTCATCATATTAGTTCATAAAAGGCCTACATGTACAAAAATATAATTCTTTGTTAAAGAAAAACATTTATAGTTTTAGCAATTAAATAAATATTGAGATATTAAATATCATAAAAATATTGATCTCTTTTGCAAAGCCTTGGTATGAGCAACAATAATTAATGGTAATAGTAATGCTCGCTTTGCAATGATCACTGAAAACTAAAAAAATACGTCAAATGAGCTTGTATTTTCAGGTTTATTATTTAATAAAATTTCTTAAATGGCAATAATTTAAAGGTACAATTTTTACAATTATTTTATTCAGAATTTTTATTTATTTAAAAATATTTAAGTTATTGTTTTTTTTTATAAATAGTTATTTAAATAATTGTTGTATGGCAAAAAGAGCATTACAGTCGTAATTCGTCAGCTCATTAACAAAACTATATTAATGCATAAAGAGCCTAAATCAAAATGATTAAATATCATGCTTCATTATTCAACTACATTTTTAATAGTATTTTAGTTTTTACTTAAAAAATATATTAAAAGTACTTCATTACAAGTTGAAAGGTAAAAAATTAAATAGAATTTAAAAAATTAGAGCTACTGATAGGCCCAATAAAAATTATTTTAATATTTTAATATTATTTTAATTAAATTAATAAAAATAAGTTATTTTTTTCACGCTTACTTGAGCAATAATAATTAATGGTAACAATGGTAATGATTTCTTTAGCCACCATCACCATAAATTTTGACTCATTCGGACAGAACATAAATCCTTCATGCCTCGAAGCTTTTAGTGTTTTTTTTAGCCACAAGACTGTAATGACAAAATAAACATTTTAATTTTATACCCTTGTAGTACCACCTACACATGTTAGTCACATGAATCACACGGCCTCAAAATAAACCCCTAATCCCTCATATTCATACGACGCACATGCAATCACAAAACACACACTCCTACAACATATCCTAATTCAAATCCAGCAAAAATACATCAAAAGCACGGAATTCTACCAGAAATAAAACCAGGCCTTGCGGGTCTAATCACGTTTGGATGTTCCCATTTACACCGACTCATCACAGAAATCGTAAGACCAGAAGAAAGGGAGATTTTAGACCAGATAAGACACATCAAGTGTCCTAAAAGTCCTGACAATTGCCAGAGATGCTGTAACATTAACCAGCCTGTCTGTTAGTTTAGGCTGTTGTTCGACTTTCCGTGCGAGTGTAACTTAGACAGCGAAACACAAGCTGCCTTTCTGAATGGTGACAGACGCTATCTTACTCAAAGCTTAGCAACAACAACAACCAGCAACAAACCACATAGCCTGCACAAAGGATGATAAGCTTGAAGCTTTAAATTTGTTTATATGAGGAAAACATGTCACGAAGCCATAGCTTTCAACTTACTAGCTTCAAAACGGAGCAATTAAACATTTAAAATGGGTTATGTAAGGAAACCTACTTGGTAGGTAAAACCAATTATGGTAATGGACGACCTGCAATACAATACTCAAGGGTGCTTCACCTTCAAGCATCCAATATTCCTACCGAGTGCTTGAGCGGGTAGTTATGGAAAAATGCTGAATTTGACAACAGAGGGGAAGGTGCACGTGTAATGGCCTGGTTACTACAGCTAAGGGTCGTACCTGATAACCTCAACAAGTCTGAGAGCATGACTGCGGCGACTCGTTCGACCGAGACGAAGCAGATGTGCGAAATATAGATCAAAATCATTTGAAAAATAATAACTGAGAAAACAGAATAACTAATTGTTAATTTGTTCTCTTCTGTTAAAGCGTTGCGAAGAATGTTAGTGAAATAGAAGAGTATATTTTGAAAATTCTGAGCATTAACTTTATTCAATGGCAATTATTTTGAGATATAAAATGTTATAATAATTTATATTTATAATAACTTTTACATACATTACACACACACACACACATATATATATATATATATATATATATATATATATTATGTATATATAATTGTATAATTTTTTCTTAAATTATAATTTTGTATTCATTTATATATTTAAAGGTTATTTAAATTTGATTCATTTACTTGATACAATTTATAACTGATTCAATAACTCAGTAAGCTCAATTCAATTACTCGTTTGCATATTTACTCAAAAATATTCATGTGGCATTTATCAAATACTGTATTAAAATTTACATTAAATAAAACTCAGATAAATATGGTTAAATATCATTCCTGTGTTGGTTTAGATAAAAAAACAGCCTTTTTTATTGTATTTGTATTGTGTTGTATAATAGTATTTTCTTTAAATCCCTATTTTAAGTAATATATGACAATTATTTAAAGACGCTTGAATATTTGAAATTATGGAATGTTCAGTTTAAAATTATAACACTTTAGAATTTCATATGGATAGATTACAGAATTGCTGAACTTAATCTATAAATGAACATTATTAATAGATTTGGTTTAGTTGAAGATTTTGGACTTTTTCTCTCAAGTCTATTAACATCACAACTACACTTGGCGCATATAAATTGCTATATCAAAGAGTGCAGGTATACTTGCAGTAGCAGCTCCATCACCCCCGGCCTCGTCTAATACAGTCACAGTAAGCCCTATGAGATACAGCACTCAGCCCGAATGATGGATGCAAGGCTGACTTTGGCAGAGCATGTGGATTAATGAAAACCGCAATAAAAAACGGTCTAAACTGATCAGCGCAACACAAGGTCGATGGCTCTTCCGAAGCAGCCACACTCACTGCTACTTTACCAGACCTGGACTCTGTTAAAACACAGCGCCGACACTGTAATCTATCAAACACGTGTCTGTACGGGGGGCTCGCTGCTTTTGCTCCTGTTTTCGCCTTGCATCGCCCAGACAAGGGCACGGACAAAAGGTTGTCTGCCTTTGTGCTCTTCGTCTGTCTAGTAAGCAGCAGCAGTTGGTTACTGGTTTCAGAAGAGCTCAATATAACTAATGGAGCATGGCTCAATATTTAATCTGTGTAATGTAGAGAATGGGAACATATATCTTGTCGCTAAGAAAAGAAATCGCTCAATCTCATTAGAGAATTAGGTAGAGAGGTTCAGCCCAATTACAAATTAATGCAATGGTTAATTTATGATATCAAAGTGGGTCCTAAGAGGCCACTTTGCTAAGTAAATCCTCAGTTGTTGGTTGCTTTCAGCTTTTAAGTTTCTTTGAAGGAGGACCCCGCATGCTTTCATGCTTTGCATTTGTGTAATTGAACGCTGCCAGAAAAGGATGACAGCTGTTGTATTATTAAATTAACTGCAGGGCTCTCAAACGGTTCAAGGAACGAAAACCGGAAACAAATGACATTTACCTGGAACGAAAACAAAAACAAAATCAATTTTATTTCTTTCTGAACAGAAACGTTTATTTGAAATTGCAATTAATCAGTTAATAATGTTATTTTATCGTTCTCTTCTTATATTAATTTGGGAGACAAAAAACTAAACAAAACATAAATTTGAATTTTGACTCATATAGTAATCATATAGTTTGACGTTGACTTAACATTGGATTTCGGTTATACAACCTAAAAACAACTAAATATCAATGTCTTATGACGTTGTGTGCCTGCGCAGTCGACAGAAATACAAGACACACGTATTATATAATTTCAAATGAAATCAAATTTACTGCTGAAATATTTGCAGGGAAAATCTCAGGTCAGTCTAGGTGCTAATGGTACACTAGATTGTTGATTGTTTTTCAGAAAATGTCTAATATATCGCTGTGTAAAATTAAAGGATGCGGGGAAAAAATAGCCGTTAACCACGGTGGTAACCTGCAGAGGCACATTCAGCGTAAACATCCAAAATGTTGATCTAAAGAGTATTTATTATATAATATATAAAATTATATACCGTTATTAACCGGTATTTTTTTCTAGAAACCCGTTTTCGGAATGCATTGGTTAATGCGGAACACAAGAACAGAAACGTTAAAATATAAATTCTGCTCGGAGGGAACCGAACGTTTTTTTGTTGTTGTTGTTTTTAGGCCCTGGTTGACTGTAACCTAATTTTACTCCTTTCTCTAGTGGTTTACATTAAACATATGCAAAATTATATGATAAAACATAAAAGCCACTGTTTCATATTAAATTAATTCAAACCGTAAAATTGCTTAGTTTAAATTTAACACATCTCTACCGTAACTTATCTCAGAGAAAAGTGGACCACATTAAGTTTCTTCTGTAGCAGTTTTAATGCAAAATTACATTAAAACTTAAGAAATTGTACAGCCTATTCCTTTACATTACACAGAATAGTAGTATAATAGTAGAAACTGGAAAAACTTAATGATTGAACATTATTTGTAGAAAGTTTTGTCTGAAATTATAATACCTTTAAATTTAAGATGCTCTAGAATTATGAAAATTATTTTATTTCTTTATTTATTATTTATGTCTTCAAATGTCAATTTTATAAAGATATTTGACAATATATTTGACAATATTTGACCTCATAATTTTCTACTAAATACTAAATTATAGTATAGATGCTGTAAAAACAAATCTAATTATTATATAATATATATTATTATATTTCAATTTTAAATAATATTTTTAAGGAATTGTAGATCATACTCCTACTGAAACATTGCGAAGAACTGTAGTAACATGTTATGATAAATCACACAAGAGGATTTTAGAGGGATTTTTTGTGCACTATATTTCTTCAAACAACAATTAGTTTAATATATTTTAAATATTTAAAATTATTTAAATTTTTTTACAATAATACTCAACACCTTAGAATTTTCTCTGAGCTAAATTACAATGTAGATGCTCCGGTAATGTAAACAATTAGATTAAGTTAAATTAAACATTCAATTAAATTTAAATCACATCAACTTTATTTAAATGAACATCTTTTACTTTAATCTTATAATCTCTATAATGTAATCCAGCTCAGTGAAAACTCAAGGGTCAGTGCTGAAGGATGGATACGTGACACTCTGCAGTCGTCTCAGGTAGAGTTAGTTGTCACAGAAAATGCAGTGAACATCCTCTAGTGCATCATCGCTATCACGTGCACTCATCACCTGACTCTGCCCTATACATGCTCTGACGTTAGTGTTAGGTATCCCACAATACAGGCAAACTAACCATTTCATTGATAAACCACTGATACAAATCAAGGTCATTGGTAAAAAAATTTAAATGCCCTGGTTGGTCCCGTCAGAGAGACACATTTCTCTGCTAAAGCATTTTCATGATTGATGTCCCTCAGAGACTTGTGGGCCCTAAATATTACAGAGAGCGCAACTGGCTCATGAATACACGCCGTTATAATTCAGCAGTGTGAAAAGTAATAAAACTGCTCAGGCATTTATGGCTGCAGAGCCAGGGCTTTTAATGGCGGGGGGTTAGAGAGAGATTGGGATTTGCATGCATATTACAAAGGGATGTTGTTTCATGTACACGCAGTACAAACACACCCATGTCTGTTTCCATGTTCTGTCTTGATTTTATGGTAAAATCTGATTGAATTTCAAAAACATCTGAACAACGTAAGCGTGTTATCTGTGCGTGTGTTTCCTAGGAACTGAACTAATGGGCTTGGTGTGGCAGGCATCGTGTATTACTTTTTGAGGAGAATTCTGTTTGGCATGGGCTGGCTCTGTAAATCATTATCTAAATTCATTGTACGGAAAAGAGCAGCTTGAACATTCTATCAATTTTTTTGTTTTACAGGAAAATTACAAAAATGGGGATAAAACACAATCATTTTATAGTTAAATGAATAAAGGTGATTTTTCTTAGTCCCATTTCATATTAAATTACCCTATACTTTCATTTAAATAAATCCTTTAATACCATTCACTTATTGTGTACATGTTTTTACATTGTACTTACATTATAAAAAATCCTGCATGTAACTGTGTCAGTAATTAACTTGTATACTTACAGATATAATTGCACTGCTGACCCATCTCTCACAACTGTGTGCAATATAATATAACCACAAAATATACTTATTTTGTTCATAGTAGTTATATCCAGGAGAGCAAATCACAATTTTAAAACTGAAAAGTTCTGACCCCTGAAAGACCGAATATGACAGAAAGAGGCAGTATTGCCATAAATCAATACATTTTGATGCTGCAGCTCTTAAGAGAGATACAAAAAGGCCACAGAAATTAAAATTCTATCATTACTTACTTTATCAACACTGTGCTACAAGAGCCTGTCTAGCGTGTAGAAAGGGTCCACTTTCTATAGCCTTCTTTTTTCATCAGTGCAAAAAAAGTCACCGGCCACCAGAATGTTTTATATCTAAGGTAGATTGTCTGGTTTTGTTGTCATCAGATTGCACGGCTTCTCGTTCCTCTGCTATGGCAGCATTACCTAATTGCCTTCACCTCAATGGCCAAAGAGAGGAAATCTCAACATAGCTCTTTGACATCTCAGTTGGATGGCTGTTTTTTGGCAAGGCTGAGTATCTAAATTCAAAGTTTCTTCCATCCCTGTTGAAGGTCAACTTTTTTTGTCTTCGTGTTTTGTCTGCCAGTGCATCAAAAACCCTGGAGTCATACCAGATCACAATACAGAAACAATCCCATTGAGCAATTTCACAAGTCAAGTTTAAGAATGATTCATAATTCATGCAGCCTCCTGCAGCTTTAGTCATTGTCAACAACATTGAGGACGGCAAATGACTCACTATTGCTTTGATTTTACCACAACGCAACGTTTTACAGAAATTATTTGCTTTAGATATTTTGAAGAATACCGATGCTGGTCTTTTCCAATTAAAGTAAATGGGTCGATGATGTGAAAAGAGACCTGGTGCGATCTGTCTTGATGCACAATTGTCCTACACATACAACTAAGCTTTGAGAGTAGATGTATTTAGTTCCGTGCATGTTCTGGAGTGCTTGTTTTGGAGTTCATGGAAAGAAGCAGCGCGAACATTCTTCAAAATGTCATTTTTATTAAGACAAAAAAAAATTCATTTAGGTTTAGAAGTATATTTAGATGTTAAATTGAATACAAAATACTGCTTTTTGGTCACAAATTGAAACCCTGTAGGTGACTAGAAAAAAACCTAATCTTATTTCCCCCTTCTCTCTGACCATACACACTATTAACTAATAACACTGTGTCTGTTCTGCCAAAAGCACAACGATCTTGTTGGCACTATGTACTTACTGGCAGTACAAGCTTATTGGCGCTCCTTGGCCTTATATAAGTACCTGATTTATATAGTTTGCTATTAACACAAGTATTCGTCAAATGCAGAATATCCACTTTAGTACGATAGCTTCAGCCAAGAAAATAAATTTTCTCATTAGCTGGTGCCTTTGATTTTGCCTACAGCGGTCCAAAACAATGCCTTTAACCTTTGACACGGTGCAAAAATCTGATTTTTAATTTGGTCAATATATCACTGGCCCATGAAAAAGTGTATTTGTTAAATTACATTGGTGTGTAAAATATGCAAACATGCATATATAATAATTTTTAGGAAAAAAAAAAGTATTGTTTTAAATTAAAACAAAATATATATACAATTAGGCTTTTACGGCCATGAAATTCAAAACCAAAGCAACAAACTTGATTGCTGAAATGCATGCAAATCAATGTGAAATTGACATGTTAAATCCCTTGAACTAATCTTTCCATCTCACAAGAGATTAAGTGATATTTCCCTAATGGACAAGCCACACATGGTTTCACTTCATAATAAGCCTGTCCGATTCAACGTGATTGTGGTGTCTGTTTGCAAGTTTAATTAAAAAATAATAATAAATGAATAATTAATATCCACAGGGTTCCCACACTTATATTTATTACTGTTCCATTTTATTACTTTGCTTTTTTATTAGTTCATTTGCTAATTAATTTAATAGGGCCTGCAAATCACAGTTCGGTGAAATGTGCTGGTTTTCCATTACCACGGAAACTCTGAAAAAATGTTTATGAAAGAAGGAAAAAGAATGAAGTGGAATAAATCAAATAAATATTTGATGCTACATTTCTCTGGCTGCAGAGTATTTTAAGTAACATGATGAAGACCGTTTAGAAATTTACAGGATTTCATTCCCGCCAACACCAGCTAAAAGTTTTTTGTTAATGCATAACTTAATGCAAAGAAATGCATTACAATGGAGATATGGATGCTGAAATTCACCAGTAATACAGTAATACAACAGTTAACCGATGCAAGGTCAAAAGACTAAGTGCTAAAAGTGCAAATACTAAAAGTGAAGTTCTTTCTCTCAACAAATATGGGCAAAAACTGCCTTAAGTGCAGACTTGGAAACTTACTAATACCAATATGGAGACATTTTACAGAAAGCCTCCATACTTAATCTATAAACCACATTTCTGTGAGAAAGCACAAGTGCAAGTCCATAGTCAACATGGTTAATAGATGCTCTAGTAGATTTCTGTAATGATTTAATGAAGATTAATAATTGCTTTATGAGGAAAAATGTCAATTCAACCTGGCCTTATCTATCCAACTAGATAATAAACTGTGAAAGGCCACTGTTAAAAAAGTTCAACGAGTCACTGACAGGATTTCATGGCATGATTTGGTTAAGCCGGTGAGAAGCGGAGAGGATGCAGTGCTATTGAAGATAATCCGATTGTAATTCTATAGTAATGGGTATCATTTCAAACCCAATGTGTTAAGCATTAGTCTGGAGGAAAGAATGTGTTAAAAACGGCAGAACCCTAGAAAGCACCAAAATTAACATGACAGTGAAAACACAGTATTATTAAAAGAGTTACCTGGATTTCCCTGGCATGATATATGATAATCAACCCAAGAAGAATGATTGTAGAAAGGCTTATCAGGCATTTTAGGGCTAAAGAATACAGTGACTCCTGAAAAAAAAGAGAGAGGGACAAATTCAACTCATTTGGATTAGTTGGGTTTAAACATACACTACAATTGCATATTGATTAAACCCATAAAATATTACTGCAACACATTACTATGTTGCAGTATTTTTAATGATTTTAAGACTTTGTAGACATTTGTAAAGATTTGGATTAAGTTACATAAACACATTGAATTAACTAAAACATTTAACTCTTACGGGGAGACACGTGTGGGGATGCGTTCCTCGAATTGCCCTATTAAAGTCTGATTCTGATGCAGACAAATAGCTTTTTTACTCACAGATAAACAATCTAACATAATTCAAAAATAAATCGAGAAAATACTAATTCTGTCATTTGGATCGCCTGTGGCAAATTGAATTGCAGTAATGCATATCCTCTTTGGGACTTTTATAGATAGAGGCATCAATTATATTACTGTAATTATTTAATTATTTTTAAGCACTTATAGTAATATAAATGCAATTTTACACAAAATAACACAATTATTATTTATTTTTCCAGTAATGTTCCACAGAAGAGCGCACAATTGACAATAAAAGTAATGACAGGCTAGAATTATTCCAGCAAAAGTTAAGTAATAATTATTAACTCAATTAGAGTTTCTAAGAGTTTTAATTTGATTAATATACAACGGTTAGTTCCGGTAATTAGATTGGTCGAGCTTCCCAATAGCGCAGCTAACATTAGGAAGTTTCCCTGTTTGCCTCAGTCCATTGTTTTCTTTCGCGAAAATCAGCAGAATTTTTTGAATGCATTAATATTAATAGTGCGTTTATTGAGCTGTTTAAATGCGGCCAAATCACAGCACAAGGGACAGCACTCCTGTTTAAGTGATACTGCTTGAATGTGTCGTTCATGAAAGAACACGAATTCTAAACTTCTTAAAGATTTTTTTACTGGAACAATTTTTTTGAACGATTCCATAGGGAAAACCGACGAAGAAAGCGTCTTCCAGTAAACGTGACCTTGCCACAGCACTTCATTCATGCATCCATCCATCTGCACCGCGCACTTTCCAAACTTGTAGTTTTTCCCCCTTGCTCTTTCTCGCTCGCCAGCAGGCGGACCGGACTTAATGAATTCTGACCTAGATGGGGGGACCTGCAGGATTTGGGGACTATTAAGTTACGCACCTTTCCGTAAGCTCCCCACGAGAGTTCAGTTTCAATGACCATCACCACGATGCCAAACATCCCAAAGATGAGCGCGTAGTCGCTCAGACGCTTTCTTTTCTCAAACAGGGCCCTCCTGTGCCCGAGCTTCTGTCCGATGTTCTGGTTCTTCTTTTTGCCCGATTTGCCGCCGCTGTGGCTACATCCACCCCCTCCGCCTCCGCCGCCGCCTCCCCCGTCCCCCGCCGAGTAAGGCATGAGGGTGGTGGAGTTGTTCTCCGGTTTTGAAGCGAGCGCGTCGGAAGCGTCCGCCGCAGAGACTGGCTGCAGCGGCTGGGACTCTGAATCAAACTCGTGCAGGTTTCTGCGGGACGAGCTCAAGTTGCTGAGCGGCCGCATCACGCCGCCGTTGTATCTGCAGCTGCTCATGGCTATTTGGGTGTAAGAGTTACTCTCTCTGTGGCTGCTGGCCGGACTGCCCCGAATTTGCTGCCGGTTGTGATCGCGATGAGGATGATGATGGTGATGATGATGGTGTCTGGATGAACTACCATGACTAGAGGGCGTGAACTCGCTGTACTGAGCGCCTTGCCTGGTTGAAGATGAGACGGACGGTGTCCTTAAAGTTCCCAGCGGCGTCCCGTGCAAAGGCTGGCTTTTTCTGGCATCCTCGCAGGTGGAGGAGTTGTTGCAGGTGCAGTGCCTGATGGAGCGCTCTTCCTCCCGTCCGCAGTAGTGCTGCTTATAGTGCTGCTGCTGCTCTGGATAGAAATCGTTCTGCAACTGCAATGGGGTTTCCATCTCAGAGCTGCCGTTTAAAGCAGAGCCCCGTGCATGCACCCTACCGAGGGGGCGTTGTGATGAGTAACGGAGGATAAAAGCTGGCGCGAGGTTGGACCCACCTCGGCTTCTGTAGAAGTGCGAGCGTGCTTCCGATTGGCCGAGCGACCCAAAACAACTGGGCTGACGTCACGCGGGGAAGGTGGCAACATGCGGTTCAAATGTACAGGCATTCACAACTCAGTGCTCTTGACTGTTTACTCTGAATATTATAGGTCTTTGACTTATTAGGTGTAATAATTTTGAATGATGTTTCATAACGAATTCAATTTGATTTCATTTAAAATGTAAATTTAATGTATATAGAAATTGTGAAAGGGTTTTGTTTAAAGATAAACATTATCAAAATGTCAAGCAATCATTTTCCTTTAAATAATAATAATAAAATAACCGAGCTGATCTGACATATGCATACCTTAAATTCAGGTCTTCACTATTCTGTTTCTGTTTCTTTACTTATATGGTAATTTGTTATATGGCCATCCACAATTCAATTTACGAACAATCATGTTATTGAAACTATGGATAGGCTATGTTTTTTTTTTTCTTTTGATGAAAGTCATTAAAAAAATGAAAGAAAATCGAAATCTCTCTCGTTGCTATTTGCGTAACAAATTGCAGTCTTTTTTTAAAGAAAAGATAAAATAAAATGTCAATAATTCAATAACTTCAATAACCTCCACCTAACCATTCAATTTGTAATACCTACAGAAAGTACCGAACGCATTTGAGCGGATTGTTTTAGTGATCCGATTCAAAAGATCCGATTCAGTGAGATGAATCAATATCGCCACTGGTCACAGTACAAGTGCACCTTAAAGCCAGGTTTACTTGCGAAACGAACTGGCTGACTTAAAATAACAGCATAGCACACAATTAGGGAAAACAAACGAGTTAATTTCTACACTTTCCCGAGGCAAACTGATAGTTCTCCTTTATTAAACACTGCGTTGCTGTTCAATTAGTCTACCATTTACATAGCTGTATGCCTGCATGCAATATTACTATACAAATCGTCTGCTGATGCGATTAGAATTAGTCCTTTTCTACAGGGTAAATGCAAAAATGTAAAGGCATAATACGAAGACTAGCACGTGTGAAACAGTCGCTGCAGTATTACTGCAGTCGCAGCACGTCACCTCGCAGCGTCAGCAGCATCTGAAAACCCTTTGTTATTGTTGTCTTGCCTTTTGCCAACTCGCATCCTTATAAAGCAAGATCAAGCGCTCCGGTGCACAGGAATGTTGTCAATCAAATAACCAAGCTCTCACAGTCGGGCATCTCATTACATCACGGAGCCAGTGTTTGAATGAAAGGAAAATGACTGGATTTATGTGTTGCGATTGGGAAACTAGACAGATTTACTTGAAAACAGGGCAGGTTGCATTCAAAGACATGTGATGGTTTAAAACTGCTGCATTTTTTATTTGTCTTCACTTGATTCTCATGTTTTTACGTAAAATGTAAACAAAACGCACACACACTAAAATTGAAATGATGTGTTAACTACAATTATTTTACTGTAGCTATATTTAAATGTATACTGGGCCATTTTACAGAATTGGTCCAAAGTCAGTTGGAAATATCTTGAATTTATATATATATATATATATATATATATAGTACTAATTGTGCAATTAATTTAGTTAGTAATTATTGTATTTTCAGAAAATTCTGGAATATTTGTCCTTGTAGTTTGAATACTAATATACTACCAAAACATACTAAAATAACTGTACTAAAATTATATGAGAATAATGTGGTTCCCCACTACTAAAACAATGATTTCGGTCAAGACTGTGGTGACAATTATATGGGATCACACAAATTGATCAATGGAAATCAAATTTATTAACTTAATTTAATTTAACTTTAATTGAAGTGGAAAAACACACTACAGACTGATCCAACTTTGATGTAATGTACTTAAAACAAGTCATAATGAGGCTCAGTAGTGTGTGTGGCCTCCACGTGTCTGTATGACCTACCTACAACGCCTGGGCATGCGCCAGATTAGGTGGTGGATGGGCTCCTGAGGGATCTCCTCCCAGACCTGGACTTAAGCATCTGCCAACTCCTGGACAGTCTGTGATGCAACGTGGCGTTGGTGGATAGAGCAAGACATTATGTCCCAGATGTGCTCAATTGGATTCAGGTCTGGGAAACAAGCGGACCAGTCCATAGCATCAATGCCTTTGTCTTGCAGGAACTGCTAACACACTCCAGCCACATTCATAGCACAGGGCGACTATGCTGACTATAGATTTTTTTTAAAAACAAAGTATAAAAACTATAATTTTATAAGCTGAAATTTAGGACAGCCACCTCCCAATTGAAAGTACACAATAAATGATGATTTTATAAATTAACCTTAATATTTTAAATATTATTGTGAGTTTCAACAGATAATAAAAGTTTATTAGTAAACATCTAAGATTTAAATAATTAAATGCTGCTTTGCTTGTGAGACAGCAGTTTTGATGTAGTAGAATGGTTCATATAGTGAAATATTACATTGTATATTGTGAATGTATATTATTTGTAATTATTATTCTAAAAAATCTATTTAAATATATTTTACAGTGTCATTTAATGACAAACCTGAATTAATGTTCAGCATAATCACTCTTTGGTCTTTGGTGTGATGATTCTTCTAAAAACATTAATAAATCATTCCATAGCTCAAATATTACTGGTGCTCAAGTTATTAATAATGGCTTATGGTTATTTTTATTTTCAGTATTAAAATAATTTATTGCTGCTTTTATTATAGGCTATATATATTTATTTATATTTTATTTACACTTTTTAAGGAAGAAGAACAGCATTTATTTGAAACTTTGAAACTTTTCGGGCATCACACATTTTATATACATGTATTTTTAAAAATCAATTTAATACACACACACCCCAAACATCCGAATGGAAGAATATCACGGATTCTGCATAAATATTAAATAGCACAACTGTTTTCAACATTAATATTAAAAATAGCAATTCATTATATCAATTTTTTTCTGAAGGATCGTGTGAAAACGAAGACTGGAGTAATGATGCTTTTTGCATCACTGAAATAAATTACATAATGATAAATAAAATAATAAAATCGTTATGTAGCCAATCGTATTAAAGTCAATACTCTCTCTCTCGTTCCCTTGTGACTACACGTATGTACCTTAACGGCCGCCGTAGTTACAGATGTTACAACAGCCTAGCGTGATTACACTAACTGTTTCCATTCAAAAAATACATAAGGTACAATACAACCGGTGAAATATCCCAAAGACTCAAAACGTACAGAGAAATGGTCCGAGTTAAACAGGGTTATCTGGTATTTACTGATGTCCGAAGCCGATGCGAGGCTGTTACTGATAAAGCAATAATTTATTAGCTCGACGGTGAGCGAATTCTTTGTTAGAGAGAAATGCTATTCCTGTCCAAAAATCAGCTTATTACAGTTGATAGATAGTAGATTCGGGGAAGCACGAGTCAGATGTCGACGATTGTATCGATTGAAATGCATGACATGGCGTGTAAAGCTGGATTGAGCTGCTGATAACGCATAAGACTGAACAATATGGAGAAAGAAAGGAGCAGCCACCTTTAATCATGTGGATCCCTCGGGTAGGCTGTGATGAGTTTGAACTTCAGACGAGACCCTGTTCTTGAAATTGATATAATATTGTTTCATTCAGTGTTTTAAGTGGCCATCTCACAACGGTTAATGATTAAAGTAGCATTACAGTGTTACCCATCACCTTGTGCCAATTAAGTGGCTGAGAAATTTATTATAAAAACGTCATTGCTGTTGATTATATTTATGTTGATTTATATTTATACTCTACTAATGTCATAATATATATTTGTCTGTTTTGTCATTGTTTATAATTAAATAAAATTTGACATCTAAAATATTTGACAGTCACCAAGAACTACAGCGTAATAAGCCTCAAGGGCATGCGTTGTGTTTTTGCCTGACGGCCTCCTGTGCTTTATTGCTTTATTCCAGCAGAGTCAGACACTATCATTCCAGAGACTCCTGAAACCCAACGTCCATCAGGATCAGCTCCATCCATTGCCCTTTCTGACTCTGACTCTGATATTGAGATATTAGGCAGTTCCATGATGCCAGTCAGGTCAGTAATCAACTGCAGTATTTGTTCAGCAGGCTGAGGCACTGTGTGATATAAAGTGCTCCCACAATGTACAAATATTTGTAATCCTCAAAAAATAAAAAACATGATACAGTAAAACCAATTAATTTATTAACTGTAATTTATAGTATGTAATTTATAGTATGCTTTGCATGTAATTTCACTGTTAAACTTAATGCATTTTAATAGGAAAACGTGAACTGCCATATAATTTATACGTTTTTGTAGTCATCAGTAATGTACATTACAATGTTTTTTGTTATTTATCTAATGTCTTCCTATTATTTTGACGATGTTTGTGCATTGTGTTTAAATACTGGTAGTTTATATCAATGGGGTATTTTTGATGAACTTATGATGATACATAGTGTGGCTTTTTATTGAACCACCTGTATTATTAAAGGGGTTATTAATACATTTTAAGATAAAAAGCAGGTTTTATAATATAAACGTTATATAATGTAATAGATATATAATAAAATATAAAAATATACAGGCACCAATATGCTATCCTGTAATTTACAGTGAATTTCTGGCTTTATTTCTGACTTTATTTCTAGTGATTATCATCTTGACTACAGAGACGGTCTCTGCATTTCATAAATAAATAGTTTAATTCTCATCATTATACATTACCATCACTCTGTTCTCCTATTGGAAAATGTTTAGTGCTTTGCTACAATCTGTATTGTTAAAAGCGCTATATAAATAAAAGTGACTTGACTTGACTGTATTAACAGGTTATTATTTTGTAAATTAAACTTTTGGCTAACAGGATATTTATGGAGGTACAGTGAACAATTTTGATCAAATATAAAAAAATTGATCAAATATTTGCAGCCTTACAAAATTTTTTTTGCATTTTTTACTGCCATAAACTATCATTACTGAGACTTGACCTTTAGGGTTGATAATGAAATGGTATTTATTTGATCAAATAGTTCCATCTCTACAAAGCTGTTCATTGGTATGTATTATACTTTGATATCAAGGCAAGAAGAGTCTGAGAAAATAGTGCTGTCATCCAATGATGAGATATCACTGTCTGATGAAGAGGAAGTAACTATGGTGAACGTAGAGAGGAGGCCAAAACACAGCAGAACAATGAGATCTACCTCAAAATCTCTAAAAATACGTCAGAAAAGATCACGTATGGTAAAAACATGCACATTCCTTGAATTTTTTTGTGCATTCCAGTTATCGTCTGGGCTGCATGTCAGTAATCATGTCATTGACGTTTTAGGTGACCAACAGCGCACATCCCACGCCCCTGAAGACGTCTGGGATGGCAGGTACAGATAAGCAGAATCACTCAGTCAATCTGAACAGCTCCCATGATAAAAGCTCATTGATTGCTTGAATGGTTTCAGTATTGCTGAGTCCAGCTGAGTTTGAGGTGAAGATGCATTTGCTGCATTGATTCATGTGTTGCTGAGCCATGTTGACGTGCTCTGCCTTTCAGCATCTGATTCGGTCCACGAAAAGAGACAGCAGCAGATGTGTGGTGCTTCCCAGGAGAGCGACAGCTCCCATCGCAGGGGAAAGAGGCGGGCTTCTGAGGTGAGCTCAGGCCCGGTCATTGGATTAACATGGGACGCTCTGTCTCTGATCCTCTCAATACTGACAGCAAAGCATTTTATGTTGCTTCAAATCCACCGAGGCTAAATTAAAAAGAGTGTCCCGATCAAGGACACTACCAGTATGTCTTTTTTACCTGGGATATCAAGTGCCAGGTTACAGTTAATCCCTTTTCGAGATGATTTATTGGGCTATTCGTCATTTGTCATTGGAGAGAGTGTGTGCATCCCACACTTTAGAGCTGCAGTGGCGTATTTTTGTAGGGTAACCCATAAGTCATCATTGCTTTGGTTACCTCCACAAAAAGCTTTTTTAATTATTGCAGAAAATAAGCTTTTTGATCAATAAAAGTTTGCAATATACATATGATAATGTTCACAAATTAACACAATTGACCAATTATGCCACACATCATCTTCTCACAGTTAAAAATATATCACGGAGCAAAGAGAAAACTGACAACATGGTGACAGATAAGACAGAGCAGGTTACTTTTGCATGAAACAAAGTGTCAGCTTTCAAATTTAGTCATTTATGCAAGGAAAAAAAACCTATTAACCACCAACCTTACTAACTTATACCCCCAGTTTCACAGACAAGGTTTAAGCTAGTCCAAGACCAAATTGCATGTTTGAGCTGTCTCAGATGAAAAAATCCTGCTATGACATATCTTAAAACATGTTGGTGTCATTGTTCTACGTTAAGATGCACACCTGGAAAATTTTCTTATAAGGTATTTTTGTAAAAGTTGCTTAAATATCTTAATTTATCTAATGCCTAATCCTGGCTTAAGCTAAGCCCCGTTTGTGAAACCGGCCTTAAAATATTAATTCACTCCACAATTAAACTTATAATTTACTCAACCCTATGTCATTCAAGGTGTTCATGTTTTTCCTTTTTCAAATAAAAGAAATTAAGGTTTTTGAGGAAAACACTCCAGGATTTTGCTCCATATAATGGACTTCAATGGAGGGGTTTCAGTGCAACTTCAAAGGGCATGCTCCCAGCTGAGGAATAAAGTTTTTATTTTTAATTAAAACTTACATATTGTTGAAAAGTCCTTCTCCACACTTGTAAACTTGTATTATTCTCTTTTGCCACATTTGACCTTGCCAAAGTCACAACCTAATGAGTGAAGAATTAGTGGTTAAAAAGTATATTACCGTTTATCTATTTTAGAAAATGATCGATTGTTTCAATAGATAAGTCCCTTATTCTTTGGTGTTAAGTCTTTTGAAGCTGCACTGAAACTGCAATTTGGACTCTCAGCCTGTGGGCCAGCACTGAAGTCCACTATACGGAGAAAAATCTGGAAATTGCAGTTCAACTAAAGAAAGAAAGACATGAGCATCTTAGAAGGCATGCAGGTAAGTAAATTATCAGGAAATTTTCAGCCAAAAATCCATAATAAAAAACCCTAAATGATGGAATCAGCCGGCTAAAATGCAAACTCGCCTCCAAGTTTCGACCTACAAAAATACGTCATCCCTGAAGCTCTGGGATGTGGGTCACAATGGTGTTTTGTGTCTCATTAGGTGGATGATTCAGAGGAGGAGGGGCTCGAGCCGAGATCTAAAGATCAAGAACGTATGCTGAGAAAACTTCAGAGAAAGTTTCCCCATCTAAACAAGAATGTGAGTCATCACTGACTGACGTTGGCCATTTACGTGAATAAAATATTTGTTTTGAGTTTTAGGGATAATGTTGAAGTGTTTGACATCCCGCAGGAACTCAGGGATGTTCTTCTGGAACATAGCTGGGTAATTGACGATGCCTTGGAAGCACTACGAATGTTCTCTGACCTTGGTGAGATTTGATGGGAGATTTATTGTCTACACCTTTAAAGCACTAATGAATATGTGTACTTCACTCAAGTTTGGCAAAAGCAGTATTCCAAGTACACTAGTAATATGCAGTTTTGTGCAGCGGTTTTACAACTGACATCGTAGGTCAGGACAATGACATGTCCTTATGTAGTTTTATTTCACATTTAGATAGAGCTATAAGAACAAAGATGCTACATAAGTATGTGAATATGGTCCTAATGCTTACATTCGTTTTGCACATTTAGAAGTTGAGTCTGAGGATGACTCCCCTCAAATTTCCACTGCTGCCAAACGCACCAGACAGGGCACAAGTACCTGTCAACAAGCTCAGGTTGTCCAACTTTCCAGGTGACCCCAACCAAAACCATACAGACCTCTTGATGGGACCAAAACATCTCAGAGGAGTGAAAAGCAGACAGTGTCCAAAACCATATATGTGAGCTCAGAGGAGGAGGGCAGTGAATCTGAGGCCTCTCTGGTGAATGTATTACTGGACTCTGACTCTGATCAATCAGTTGAAACCCTATCCAAACTCAAATCTGAGATCCTCAGCTTCTTTCAGACCGCTTCTGTGGATGAGCTCACACTCATTGCAGGATGCTCTTTGAAGAAGGCTCAGAAAATCACAGAGCTGAGACCCTTTAAAAAATGGAAAAACCTGGTGAGGAACTGCACATTTTGCTTTCTGCTGATAACTGCCAGGACATTTTAGGTCATGATCAAAAAGCAACCATTTTTGAATTTCTTTCTCAGGATGACGCCATGCACAGAGGAAATGGTCTTTCGCCTGAGCTGCTGGCAGGTTGTCGGGAGGTTCTGAAGGAAAGGGAAGTTGTTAAAGGTCTCATGAGCAAGTGTGAGGACATATCGATAAAATTGATCCAAGATGTGACCCAAGTGGTGCACAATGGCCCGGGTTCTATGAGCCAACCCCACATCCTCACTAGCACGTAAGACTTAATATTGTAGATATCAGGGAAAAAAATAGGATTTTTATTGCATAGTGATCATTTATTTTTTCATATTTCTTTGGGGTTTTCTAGATTCCAGCTAAAACCATACCAGCTGATTGGACTGAACTGGCTGGCTTTACTTCATCAGAACAAACTCAGTGGAATCCTGGCAGATGAGATGGTGTGTTTTTATGATCGTTGTGTCTGAATGATCATTAACATTGTGATGATCCCATATTTAATCGTTTGGATGCGTTTCCTTCTTTCAGGGTTTGGGAAAGACAATTCAGACCATCTCGTTTTTGGCCTACCTTTATCAGGAAGGAAACCATGGGCCTCATCTCATCACCGTTCCTGCTTCTACACTTGGTGAACAATGCAATTAGCATCTAAATAACTAGGGCTGTAAAATCGATTAATCACTATTAATAGCTTTCAAAAACAAAGTATGTCTTTATGTAATTTTTGTGTGTGTAGTGTGTATATTTCACACACAAACACACAAATAAATAAATAAAAAACCATTACCATACAACTTCGAACCAGTCTGAATTACCTAAAACTGTTGTTCTTTTTACAGATAATTGGGCTCGGGAACTAAAACTTTGGTGCCCTAGTTTCAAAGTGCTGGTATATTATGGTAAAATCAACCTTTTTATACTTTTCAGTATGGAAATGCATATTATAAAATGAGTTTTTATGTATGAATTTATTTTTATAATTTATAAATATTAGTGCTGTGAAATGATAAATCGCGATTAATTGCATTCAAAATAAAGTTTTTGTTTGCATAATTAATATTAATTGTATTATATTAATATTATATTAACATTTTACATTAACTGTTTACACGGAGGGTGGGGGTGTGTATATTTATTATCCATATATAAATACAAACACATGCATGTACATATTTAAGAAAAATGTGTTATGTTTATATATAATACAAAATATAATAATATAAATATATAAGGGTAGTTGACGTATCAGTGTGTCCTATGGTGTGACAGAAAAATATTTTTAAATTATAAACTGATGTGTGTATTTGTATTAAATATACACCATACGTAAACATATATTATGTAAACAAAAACCTTTATTTTGGATGCGTTTAATTGCAATAAATAATTTGAAATAAATATATATATTATTTATATATAGAAGGGAATATAATATTCTTGATTTTAATTATTTTATAATATAAAAATTTTATATATAAAATATAATTTTATGTAAAATTATATATAGAAATTTTATTATTACACATAAATATGTTATTTATTTTATTTTAACTTGATATTTTTATTTATTCTTCCAAATACTTCCTCCATCTATCACTGGTCAAACTTACTAATATTTCCACCCTAAACTCACATTATAGTTTGACACACAGTGCTGCTGTGTCTGTCTGTTAGGATGCAGAAAATACAATCATTTTCTTTTTAAGATTCACTTTTTGCAGTGAACCCAACCTACAAAAGGTTTACTTTAACCTAGAGAAGAAAAAAATAAAAAAAGTATGCGAAAGAAAATGTTGATGTCAGTCTAATATAGTTATTTTGGTAGGGTCTGCTGAGGATCGCAAGTATATGCGCTATGAGATTCTGAATCAAATAGTGGATTACAACATCATCATCTCCACGTGAGTATCGAAGTTCAAGCTCTCAGATACACTAATGGTTCATGCCCTGAACCCTCGAAGTAAGATTCGAGGTGTCATATCCTTCATAGACCACCTGCATGCAAATCCGAGAAGGCGCCTGGGGAAATATGGATCTTTTGAACTATGCCACACATGGAGCCACAAGCCGTGAAGTTAGCATAGAAAAAAAGCACTCCTGTTAAACACATAATAATGATGAAATACTCAGCGTTTGAGTGAACGTGAAAAGGTCCAAGTAAAATGACCCTGTCCCATTCATTATTTATGGTAATGAAACATGGCTGAGCCTCATGTCCTGCTCCTTAATACCTCAGCTCATTAAGATGGTCTCCTGTGCACAGTTACAACCTGGCTATTGGAAATAGCAATGACCGCAGTCTGTTCTGCAAGCTCAAGTTGGAATATGCTGTGTTCGACGAAGGCCACTTGCTGAAGAACATGAACTCGCTGCGCTACCGACACCTCATGGCCATCAACGTAAGCTCACCTTAAGCTGCATGTATAGCTGTCATCCATAGCAACGCGTCAGTGGTCATTAAGAATAAATGCCTTGAGCTCTATTACAGCCACACGGCCTGTTTGTGTAAAAGCAGGAGTGTGTGCTGCCCCAATGGGGTTAACCACTGGGGTTTAACTACCTTTGCCCTCTCAGGGACTCAGGTTTCTCCTCCATTTGTGTCTCCCCAGGCTAAATATCGTCTGCTGCTCACTGGAACCCCATTGCAAAACAACCTACTGGAGCTCATGTCCCTGCTCAACTTCATCATGCCCAATATGTTCTCCAGCAGCACTTCACAGATCTCCAAGATGTTCTCCATGGTAGAAAAGGCTTAAATTTTCATTTCTAATAGGGTTGACATTACTAGCAGTGGTTGTTAAGGCCGTCATAACACATATTAGAGTTATTGCTAATTAAAGTTTAATATGAGTTTTTAACATGAACTGGAACTAGTATTTTTAAATGCTGCAAATATTAGATGTACAATATCTTGCTAATTTATATTAGATATCAACCTATACACATAGATTTAAGATCAGTAAAATATTGGCTGGTAAACAATATTGCACAGATGTTTTACATTTTTATCACTTTCGATAACAATATAAAGCTGGTATCATTCTGTATGGTATTTGCCAAAATGTTAACATCCAAGATTTTATGGGACCATAAAATATTTCATTAGTCGTTGGGGCATTACTTCAAAAGTCAAAGTTTTTCTTTCTTACTAAAACAGTAACTTAAAGGTTTGCTTGTTATCTACCTAAAAACTACCCAGATTACCTTCGCAAAACCCTTGCAACCATCTGGCCAGCCCTATGCCTAAAGGCCATTGTAATGCTCTAGAAAGCCTTTACAACACCCAAACAACCACCTAGTCATCATGTTATAGAGAGTACCCTAAGAAAAACCCTTGCAACCAACCGGCCAGCCTTATGCCAATAGAAAACACCCAGAGTACCTTAGTACCATTCTATCTCCCAACTGGCTAGCCCGATGCCCTAGAAAGAACCTTAGAGTACCTAAGCAAAACTCTAGCAACTGTCTGGCCAACCTAATGCCTGAATTCCAGCCTAATGCCCTGTGAAAGGAGCCGTAACACCTTAACAACACCCAAGCAATCACCTTTCCATGCTTGTAGAAAGTACCCAGTATACCAACACTATAGCAGCCACCCAGAGGACCCAAAGGGGCAAGCAGCACTTATTTTCTTCAAAACGTGAAAATGTTTGAAATATCTCAATTAGATTTTCTTCCACCAGAAATCTTCAGAGGAGCAGAGTAGCTTCAAGAGGGACAGAATTACCCAGGCCAAGCTCATCATGAAACCCTTCATCCTCAGACGTGTGAAGAGCGAGGTGCATCTGCATGCAGAGTCCATAAGCATTCTGCATAATGCATGTAGTCTTAGAATGCATGCCAATGTGAAAATCTGTTGGACAACGCTCAAATGCATTATTCAGTCTCACGAGCAGATGAGGCACTTTTCTTGTCATGTTGACCCTCTGTGGCTCTAGGGCACTCCAGCGTTTCACTGACAGATGATGATGTGCCCGGCAGGTCCTGAAGCAGCTGCCTGCCAAAGAGGAGCAGGTGGAATTTTGTGCCATGTCCGAGAAGCAGCAGGAACTGTACAATTCTCTTTTCCATAAATTGAAGCACTCCAGTAATGGGGAAAGTATGTATTTAAAGGAGGTGTTAGAAATTGTACTGGCTTTAGTATATTTTGAATCGTTAGTTTATTTACCATGTCTTTCTACAGAACGTGAGCTAACCAATGTGATGATGCAGCTGAGGAAGATGTCCAACCATCCTCTTCTTCACCGCCAGTATTATACCACAGAAAAACTCAAAGCTATGAGCAGACTCATGCTGAAGGTCTGGGATATTTTTATATATGAAGTCGTACATTTTGATTAACGCCGCAGGAAGTTTAGATCTTAGCAGGCCCTGATGGAATCAGTGGGCTTCTTACATTTTCTGCACTCCTTTTAAGTAGGTCAGCAGAGCTCATGTAGCCAGACTTTTGACTATCAGCATTAAATTTGATTATGTTTTTGGCTTATTTTGCCAAGAAGCTATCCATTTATAGACTTAAACTTAAAAAAGATTCTTTTTGGGAAAAGATTATCTAAATATTGGATTAGATTATCTAAAATAAATTATAACATAAAAATAAAAAATACTTATTTAATAGATTCCAGAACACTGTTGGTTTGAAAATAACAGCTGTTCAGAAAATACATAATAATAATAATTTTAAAGTTCATAAAATATAAAGTTAATTTTAATTAATAATGTATTTTTAATAATGATTATTATTATTAATAAACATTATTATTTTTATTGTCATTGTTGATGTTATAATAATAATAATAATAATTATTATTATTATTAGGCCACTGTGGAAAATAAACATGCAATCAATTTCGGAGCGGTGTTGGTCCAAAAACAGCTGTATGGATAACAATAAAAAATAAAAATAAATGTATGAATATTGCTCAATGCCAAAAATATTAAGCTAGAAAATATATTTTTATGAATATATTATTACTGTTTTTTAAGAAATTTATCATAATATTTTTCTTCCTATTATTATTGGTTATAATGGTCTGTACGGAAAATAATAAGATGAGTTATGATTACAATTTTTTTTTTAGATACAAATAATTGTTAATAACAGGTTGCTGTTTTTTGTTTGTTTGTAGTATAATGTTGATTTAGTTATTATAGTTGTTAGTTATTAAAAAGATTAAATAAAAACAAAAATTACAAATCAGTTTGACATTTTGGTCATACACTTAATAAACAATGCTTATTAATATTTATTATAGGTTCTATATGATTCAATAATTTTATGTAATTAGTGATTATTATGAAAAACCTGATTATTTAAGTGTGACACATTGAAAGTGTCTAAACTTCCCTGTAGTGAATGGATAAATTTAAGAAAATAATAAATAAATAAATAATATTAGGTTATAGGTAATATTATAAAGTCGTAAAACAGCTGTATTGAACTACAACATGGATTGAAATAATTATGGCAGATATTTATTGTGAGTGTAGTTTTATTTTACTTGTTCTATGTTATATGCATATCTTATTTAAAGAGTCTGTGCTGTAATTTCAGGAGCCGAGTCACCATGATGCAGATCCCGCTCTCATCAAAGAGGACATGGAAGTGCTCTCAGACTTTGAGTTGCACCGCCTCTGTCAGCAGTATTCTACACTGCAGGAATACCAACTCGACACAGACATACTGCTGGACTCAGGAAAGCTCTGCCTCCTCGCACAGCTGCTGAACTCCCTGAAGGAGAAGGTTGGGGAAAACAGATTCCTGTAATGTTCGGCAGACCAAATTACATTTTCAACAACCCCTTCGAGTATAATGAAAGTTATTTAACTGTGCAGAGAAAACACACTGTGTCCCAAATTACACCATACTGTATACTGTCACCTATAGACAGAGTATATGCTTAGTTACAGCACACAGTAGATGACATTCATTCCAAACCCAAATGACTTACTTTTATCTGTAGAATACAAAAGCAGACGTTTAGCAGAATGTTCGTGCTGCTCTTTTACATACAATAAATTTGAGCGTATTGTCCTCTCAATTTTATCAGCATAGTTAATATCTCTCTTTTGTCCTTGCAGGGCGATAGAGTGGTGCTGTTTAGCCAGTTTACAATGATGCTTGACGTTTTGGAGGTGTTCCTAAGACACCATAAACACAGATACAACCGACTGGACGGTTCAACCCCCATGAGTGACAGGTAAACGCACTTAGATGTCATATGTTGCTGAGAAAAGGAATTCAGGACAGTCTCAGATCATCATCTGTGTCCTTCTATCGTCTGCTGAAGTTCAGAATCATGACAGGAGCGAGTGAGAGAGGTAATGCTGGCAGCTCGCATTGAGGCAGACATGATGCTTATTGTGTCTCGTCACTTATTGTCGTAAATCACGGATCGTGTCTCCTTCAGTAGCACAGTGTACTCCATCTGTGTCCTTGAAGACTTTGTCTGTATTAATTCCACGAAACAGATTATTGACTTCATGTTCTGGCAAAGTCCAGAATGTTCTGTTTTGCCCTGTGAAAATGATTGGCCTTGTTCTGTGCTGTTACTGTGTTGGTAGGTAGTTTTTGTTCTGGGGTTTGTTTGCTAGAAGCTGTTTTGTTGAATAATTTGACCTTTGTACAATGTAATGTAGTTATATATATTATAAAGAAAACTATTTCTTAATTTATAAATGTACGTTATTAAAAATCTTTACTACTTTGTAAATTTTTTTAAGATTATGTTTATTTATTGATTGATTTTATTACAAGACAAAAAAGTAGTGGTTGACCAAGGCTGATATATCGGCTGATATTTTTCAAATATCGGCACCAGCTGATTATTAGCATATTAATTAAAATAAATAAAAATGTAAATATAAATTATTATTCAGATAATAAATTACAAATAATAAATATATCGGCCACTCAGCTTTCTAAGATATCAGCATTAGCATGGCCTGTCAAAAAATACAATATCAGTCGACCAATAAAAAAACACTGTTTTGCTTACCGTATTTGCTTCAATTAAAAAAATATTGGTAAATATTATTACTAATTTGTTCATGTATTTTAAAAGGTCCTTTATTTCTGTGATGCAAAGCTGAATTTTTAGCTTCATTAATCTTTAGTGTTACATGATCCTTTAGAAATCAATCTAAGACACTGACTCTGCTCAAGAAAGATTTATAACTATTATACGTGTTCTAAACAGGACTGTGATATATTTTTGTCTATTTTTGTTTATTTTTTTAAGTACTAATATCAGTCAATAAATAAAATGGCATTAATATACTGTGTGTGGCAGACCTCCACCTAAATGTAATTATTGTGGTATTGACATTATTACCAAAATGTAAATTAACTAGCTACACTTCATTCTGTTCACTTCACTTACACTTCATTCTACTCTTCACTCATCTACAACATCCTGTTCTCCCACTGCTGTTTTCTTGGCTGAATCACTTAACCCTATGATCCACAAGGACTTTTGCTTCTGTTAGCCCACTATAAATCACTCAAGATACTATAGAAAAAGTCACTTCTTAATGCCAATTAAGTAAATGGACAGTAATTGTAAATCTCACTGGGCTTTTACAGAATTGGGCTGATTGACCAGTTCAACACAGACCAGGATATATTTGTGTTCCTGCTGTCCACCAGAGCCGGAGGACTAGGCATTAACCTGACTTCAGCCAATGTGGTCATCCTTCACGATATCGACTGCAACCCTTACAATGACAAACAGGCAGAGGGACGCTGCCACCGGGTGGGACAAACCAGGTTAGGGAACACTGGACATGTTTGTCCCACAGTAGACTTTAATTTTATTTCCTAATGCTTTTATTTCTGAATGCATTTGTCCTATTTAAGGACGGTGAAGGTGATCAAGCTGATAAGTAAGGACTCCATAGAGGACGCCATGCTCCGCATTGGAGAAAGAAAACTCAAACTAGAGCAGGACATGACCGCTACTCAGGAGGGTGAGAACACTTTAATAAAGCTCACAGGTATTTTCACCTGTGTGTGTGTGTGTGTGTGTGTGTGTGTGTGTGTGTGTGTGTGTTTTGTTTATGAAAACAAATCTGCTTGGTACTTCCAGGTGAAGAGGACACATTATCTGATGATATGACCTCACTGCTCAAAGCTTCTCTTGGACTCTGAAAGCTGGCTCAGGCTCAAAGGGTGCTGTAATATTGTGACACTTGACTGAATCTGAAAGAAAAAAAGTACTGTAGCACACTGGAGATTTGATTTTTCTATACTGGATTAGATAAAAGTTGCAGATATGTTTACATTTCTACCATTTTGAGTAAAAAAAAAACTGTAATATTGTGGTGATGTTAGTGTTTGTTTGGTTGTTTTTGTATTCATGGTTTAAAACCTTTTTCATTAAAAAAAAAAGTGAGTTTTGTTGAAGGATTTGTTTGGTATTTATTGATTTCCCAAAATGGTCTTATTTTTTGTGGTTTTGTTCTGGATCTGGGTCTCAGCTTAGAATTTCAGATAAGAAACAGTTTCCAGCAACTGTACAGTATGACCCAGTGCCTGAAATAAATACTTTAATTCAGCATTTTCTAAATTATTAAAATAGATAGCGTGGTTCTTGGATTGACAGTTGATTCCAAACAATGACTCCTGGAAAATGTTATTCAAAGTTATTTGCCTATACTTTTACATCAGCATTTATGGCTCCGTAAAAACATCCATGGAATTATTCCAAGAACTCTTTTGTGGCAAAGGGGATTTTCAGACTATTACAATGTTATTTACATTTACTTTAAGAACTGTGTACTGAAAGGTTCTTTAGGGAACCCTAGGGGTGCTTCTCATTTCTTATTTGTGCATCCTCGTTTCCTTTCCTCGTGTCTTAGCTCCACCTCTTCAGGATGCAAGGGAAGGACACAGGGAAAAGACGCGAGGACGGAGGAATGAAAGCAAGTGAAATGATATATCCTCGCTCCCTTAAGC
>JAUCNO010000977.1:786744-803291 GCA_032353835.1 Enteromius viviparus | reverse complement strand
ATTGTTCCAACATTAATAGTCATTAGTAAGCAGTTTATAAATACAGCTGTAAATGCCTTGTTCTTGATTTACAATCATAGCTATTTCAAAGGAGATTTAAAGGCTTGTTATCATCCAAACAGAAAAATTAAAAACAACACAGAGGGATACAGAACTATTCATTTCAAGATGCAAATAAATATGAAACTGTACAACTGTTCCCTTGAATGAGTTTTCATGAAATTGCATAAAGGTTTAAAATGTATATTCATAAAGTATCTGAAAAAGATTTACTCCATAAACAATATATTACATTACATTAAATAAAGACAGAATCATTAATGAATCAATAAACTAAGCTTATGAATCAATAACTAACATATGATTCAATGCCATTTCTCAAGTCAAGTGAAAAAATCATCTTATAACAGGCATCATACTGACACGACTGACAAAAATAAACATGTTCACGCCAGCAGGTGAGAGAAGATCGAACGCAACATAATAATCGCGGGCAGATGACATATCATGCGCACGCGAGGGTTTAAAATGAGTATCTGCGCATATAGATCTGTTTTGCTCGCACAGAAATAATTTACTGCGTGTGCGCCAGCATCGCTTGCTTATTAATGCCATGTATTTATTGGGTTTGTCGTTTAGGCACGGAACCGAAATGAGGCACCGAAATCTGTGTTTTGATTCGGATCGGTACATACCGGTTACTTGGGTACCGGTGCTATAATGGTACCAGATTTAACACCATTGTGTTGGGTTTCCCATTAATAAACAATTGTGTTAAACTGACTTAAAAACAGTAGTGATTTGGTTTAACTTTCATCTTCATTTTGAAGTAACATGTTTATAATTAAGTAGTAAATCATATTTGATGCTTGTTCAATTTACTAGTAAAAGTGTTATTTTAGGCAAATTTATTAAAATGATCAATTTGGGAGACTTATTCATGTTTAAATGTTTTTTTATGTTTCTGGTATGTTAGTGTTTTTGGGGGTTACCATTGTGGAAAAGTGTAGAGCATGTGCTTTAAGAGTTTGCGCTTTCTTATGATGACTAATTAGGCATATTTGGTGTGCTGTCCAGAGGGCGAGCCAGGAGGTCGGCGAACGCCAAGCCCTAAACGTCCAGGTCGAAATCCACTTGCCCCCTAGTAGGAAGATGCGAAATGGCGGAGAAGGGGTGGAGGCGGGATGCGTAACGAGATATGGAAGGCAAGGAAGCTATTTAAGGGGAAAGTGTAAGTATTTGATTGGACGGAACGGAATTATGTTGATTAAGAAACGTGGATCCAGCCGTGGCTAATCATGTGTACGTGCTCCTCTCGAAATTTGTTTATCAACATCACTTGGGCTGAGGACCTGCTAATATTACTTATAGTTTAAATATTGCTTTTTGCATGCTATGGAGTTAACAAAACCATCTTATGGCTATGCCAAACAAGCTTTTTTCTTGTAGTTATTACATTTTGTACAAATTATTCCTCTTGTAAAAGTTGTAAAGAAAATGTTGAATGTAATTACTCAATGAAACTGGATTATTTGTTTTGGTTGAAGGTGAAGTTATAAAACTGAGAATAACTTAATAACTTAATAGACTAAATCAAAGTCAAGAATGCTGATTCAACTAAACAATATTGAATTAACTTTCTGTAATTAACTTAAGTGTACTGAAGTCAATATTGTAACTTAAATGCACCCTTACTCAGTAACATGGAACCTGTTGACATTAAAAAAAAGTTAAGTAAGGCCAACATATAATTTTTCTGAGTGTGCTTTTCAATGGCTTAAATCACTTGTTTTTGAACCACAATACTTAAAAAATATTGTGTGACCACATAGCACAGTAATATGAACATGAACATGAACTGCAATAGAAATGGCGTTTACTAACGAGTTTTAGGAGGAGAAAGAATGTACGAACGATCGCCAGCTGCTATAAATCTCATTACTTATTATCCTATCAGAACTCTTTCCCTTCACCTTCAATACAGCTCACTATCTAGCTAAAACTAGCAAAGACAAGACCAAAATGTCTGATAACGACGCATCTGAAATTTCAGAGTCCGAAAAACAAGCATCACCAAAAGCTGCCGCCATGCAAGCACCAATCGCGGCGGATCAACTAAGCCTCCTCAACCTACAGCTATGCCCTCATCAAATTATCCTTTCCCTTCTCCTTCTGCCCCCCTAGTTTAGCGCCAGCCTCCTGCCAAACCCAACCATTCTCTCAGTACACAGCAAATCTTCTCCCTATGCCAGCAAACGCAGCACCTTTGGAACCCACCCCTGTCCCCCCTTTATCAGATCACAGATATTATTAGGTGCAGATATTGATCTCTTTACACTCCTCTCCCCTGTAGGCCGCCAGGTAGATTGTTGTGATTTCAAACTCACCCTCAATCACAATAACAATCGTTTCCCAAGTTTTCAATCACTTTCAATAGATACACCGAAGTAATATGCTCCATCTTTCCACACAGGAGGTGCAAGCTCAGTGATTACCTTGCCATCATCGTTGAGTTCGCACTGTCCTACGGAGGCGCTCATTACTATAAATACCATAAACTACTCTCCACCAAATGTTCAATCAGGGTCTCCCAGTGAAACCAATGTCCCTACTCAGCGGCCCTCGATCTCAAACTGCAATGGTGTACTTAGCGGATGCCGAAATATTGCCTGCGTGTGGGTCTGCAGGTTGGTTTCTCACTCCTCTCGAACTGTCTAACCACCCTGATTCTAACTTTTCTTATTAACTTTCCCACCGATCCTGACTCTAAAAAAAAAAAAGATCTTGACGCAGGGTTAATGATCGGTCTCTTCTCTTTTACCATTTTTCAAGTCAGTTCAATAGGGATCGTGAACCAAACATTTTCAGGAAAAAATGCTTAATTATCGACTTGTCTACCCCACACAACTCACCAACTCCTAGCATCAACAGCCTCATTACCCTAGCCACATATTATCTAAATTACCAAGATGTAGACCAAGCCATCGACATGTCCAATAATTACCAGATCTACCATCTAATTCACCTCCTAGATGATTCTCTTATCGTCTGCTGTAGGATTATAAATTTATGAATGGTTAAACACAAGTTTCCCATATAACAGTATAAAATTGAAAGTCATGTATTTTCTGTCATCTACATTCTAAGAACAGGAAGACAGTAACCTTTTGTCTTTATGCAGTTCCTAAACATATGACAAGCTTTCCCAAGCTAAGTGTGAAGTCTAAGCTCAAGATACAGTTATGCCTTTTGTTTAGCACCTCTTCATTTGAATGACAATTGTGTGCGAAATAGATCAAGGATCAAGAAAGTCTTATCCAAAAATTCTTCATTTGCATGTCCTGTTGCTTTTGTTTTCAGTGTCTGCACTCCCCCTCCTTGTAAATGTATATATAAAACAAGGCATTCAAGCCTTAGTCAGATTTTACTTTGACGACTGTAGCGCACGGATAGAGTTCTCACGATAAAGAGAATTTTGCTTCCAAATCCAAAGTCTGTTTCCTGGTCTTTCGTGAAAAAGAATACAACACTCCCCTCCATACGCTATTCCAGCAGCAGATGTCCTCTAAGCGCAAAGAAATTTCTCAAAGCTAGGCTTACCCATAGCTCAAGAGAAACCATCCGGCCCCAGTCAAGTAATAAAAATTTTAGTTATTACACTAGACTTAAACAGGTTCATCGCATCCCTTCAAGGGAAGATTGATAGAACCATCCTAATAGCCTTCTGGCCCGCATCCAGCTCCCAGCGGACGGTTTTGGGGGGCTCGTTGGCGCTGTCCACATCCATTGGCTTTTTGGAGGGCACGCGGGGACACTCCCGGGACACTCCACCAAACGAGCATTCATACATATTTATTTAATCCAAAATCTCTATGGGTTAATCATGTCTACTGGTCTTAATTCTGATTCTGTATCTCACAACTCAACGTTTTTTCTTCTGTTATGGAGATTCTCAAATGAATAAATTATGAGATTAAAAAAAAAAGTTGCATTTACGTTTTTTAATAAATGGCGGGAATGTTTTTTTAACATAATTTTAGAATTTAACATAGAATTCAAAAAGAGAACAAATTTGCAAGAAGTCAACTGCGAGAAAAAAGTTGCAATTACTTTTTCTTTATTTTTTATTCTGTGAGGCAGAAAAGCCTGGATAAAATAAAAGTTTGCTTAATATTCATTTATTGCCACTGACTGAAAATCTAAATAACAATAATAACAATAATAATAACAATAATAATAATAATAATGACATTTGCATTTTATGTTGCAACTGTAGTCTTGCTTGCTATCTGGTATTATCAGCATAATCTGGCTCACAAACTAATGACACTGTCCTTTAACTGAATAAATGTGAAAATAAAGGAGAAAATGTGAATCAACACTTCATTGAAGAAATGTATTTAGCAATTAGCGAATCAATCTGACTCAGCTACACTCTATCAGTGCTTGCAGTGAAGGATTGCTTATGTAAGATTAGCAAATCTTTAAACAATACCATTATGGGTTAATTTCTCGTACTACATTGAATAATTACAGATTTATAAATGAAAATATTAAATATACAATCAGGCAATTTATTGTGATTGACTCTGTGCCCAAAGTAATTAATTCTTCAAAACTGCTGAAAAACAATCGGATGCATTCTCTGCTTGCAATAATAAATGATTCAACGCAGTAACATCACCTTTATTCCCTCTTCATGGGGTCACAATGAGTTTGCCAGTTAACAGTGAATGCAGTACAGATTTAAAACTCAGCCATGCATATATAGTTCATAAATACACACATCCATCAACACAAGTGTACAAAGCCGCCTGTTGAATAACTCTTTTATCTCTTTAATTAAACATAGCGACCACAGTAGATCAGCAGCCTATATGGCTGTAATGAAGCCGAACTGATAAATGTCTGCAAATGTGTGCACCAATTCAATTACTCCACAAAGCCACAAAAAACATGTCTAGAGATCAGACCAAACCGGACATACTTAATCCATGTGACCCCACAGGGCGGTTCTTTATGTCTGTCTAACGTGGGTGTGTGGAGATCGCTCATCTGTATGTGTACTGACATCACCATGGAGATGGGCCTTTTGTCTGAACAGCAATAAATAAAGACACAAAACCATGATCCTGATGAAAGAGGTGGATGGTGAGTCAGGAAGGCCAGCACACTCTTTTATCTCTTTTATTATTGCAAACGCATTTAATACATGGCTGAGGATGATATTTGCAAGATGGCATCAGCTAAACGACAGCTCTTACTGTACATGCTCAGTTCCTTCTGCACTAGATAGTAGATAGTAGTACTGGGTAGGAGGTGTTCCGTGCTTCCTGCACTGGGAAATGGATATCTGTAGAACTTCACTTCACCTGACAAATGTGGTTATTTGGGAATGTCCTGCAAAATCATTCACACATTCTATACATACGTTTTAGGAAGTTTAAGTATAAAGACTATACTCCAGTAAAAGAATTAAAATAAATAAAATAAACAAATACAAAAATTGCTTAATTACAACACCCTTTTAATTTATATTCTATAGAAATATGTATTAATGCACATAAAATAATAAAAAACATGTCATACTAAAAAAAATAAAATAAAATAAAATAAATAAAAATAAAAAAATAAAAATCACAAAAACTTTCCTTTTCCGATAAACTCTGTTCTTTTGAACTCTGTAAATCAAAAACAATCTTCACAATTAGTAAAAGGAAAAAAAATTTCACAATTAGTTATATTAAGAAATATCTCTCACGGATGGGTTTTGGATCCTTGCCTGTCGCCTCTGGCTTGCTTAGTTGGGGACACCTAATTTCTAGTGATTATCATCATTTTGATTACAGAGACGTCTCTGCATATGATAAATAAACGGTTTAATCTTGTCATTATACATCAATCTATTATCCTATTTGATAATGTTCAGTGCTTTGCTAAAACCTGTATTATTAAAATCGCTATATAAATAAAAGTTATTGATTGATTGATTGATTGATTGATTGAAAAAAAAAAATAAGGCATATATAACATAAAAAATAAATAGCCTATATATAAATAATATTAATATAAAACATTTTTAAAATTAATAATTATATTAAATGCTTCTTAAGCATAAAAGAATGATTCTGAAGGATCAAAATGATACTGAAAGCTGGAGTAATGATGCTAAAAATTCAGCTTTGCATCAAAGAATAAACTAAATTTTTGGTAATATTCAAATATAAAGCATTTTCACTTTGTGTGTCTAAACACTCAAATCCTCCTGTTCCATTTAAGTTTAAAAAAGGACAAGGAGGAAACTACAACACATCCGGAACTATGCTCAAAGACTGGTGATGCACAAAGCCAAACTTCAAAAGCAACCACATTTCGTGTGAGTTAAAGGTGTAATTTGTGAAATCTGAGAATACAACATGTGATGAGAAAAGACCTGTGAGCTGTGTAAAACCAATGGAATAAACATTCTTGTGAGACACGCTGAAGAAATAAATCACAGTCCGATTCCTGCACAAACATTTCTTTTGTCTCTTTGAATAGCTGACTTGTTTGGAGATCCTCTGTGAATGTGTTTCTTATGCATGTGTTTTTATCGGTGCAAATCTGCTCGTCTCCACAGATTCTTTCTGCTATACTTGCATAACAATACAAGGCACTGGATGTAAAAGGCCTGTATGATTTCCCTTAACAAGAAAGTCAAATGCCTTTTATACACTTCATGCATAAACTAAAACTCTTCCACAGAAAATTTGGCTTGAATTTGCTTCTTTTTAAAGCTCGTTTCATGCATCTTCTTTTGTCAAACAGCCCAGTCACTGTTTAGATCACATTAGCCTGCACCTCTTCACAGATGAGGATGAGCAGTCAGTGTAAGGACCCCGTCTCACCCCCACATTCAACGCACTCAGATTTCAAGCTATATTGTTTTGACATTGAGCAGAGACATTTTCACTAAAGACAGCAATCAGCAAAGCAAGCATTGCCACTGGAGCAGATTGAGCGTAGATAAGAAAGAGAGGAAATGATGGAGATGTTGATCTGCAACTGGCCAGTGACCAAAGATAAAAGGAGTATGTGTGTCTTTGAAGGAGTATGAGTGCATGACACACATTGCTTTTGATCTACTTTCCTTGACGAGGGCCTGGTGAGCCAGGGACATTTACAAAATACAGCATGTTAATAACTCTACTAAATCCTTAAATAAAGTATTAAAAAGTTTAATTAACATTATCTTTTAATATTATCAATATATTTTACCTATAAATACATTATTTTAATATATTTTATTAAACAGATTAAGTTACTTTAAATAAATAGATAAGTAAACAGCAATCATTATTTTAATTAGCATTTAATAAAAAAAGATTATTATTTATTTTAACATATACACTAATGAAGTAAATATAGGGAAAAGGGGAAAAAAGATTAAATATAAATTCAAATTAACACTGAATATACAGAATTACAATAAATAGGGGCTATAGAAATATATTTTTAAAAAATCTTTACATTTACATATAAGCTACACTATATTTTTATAGACTTAAAATATATAATATACACACAAAAACATAAATACATATATAATGTCATGTCTATCATAAAATAGTATTACAACAAATCACACTCTTATAATTTTAGAAATCTATCTTTATTGTTGCACTGTCCTGTTTGTGTCGCAAAGCTGCATTACATCACGACTCCAAACAGCTGCTTCCCTCATACTACATCCTACCTATAGCAAACCTCAAATTATATATTTCAGCCTGCTCTTGATAGTGACAGGATCACTTCACTGAAAAAAATGTATACTACTCCACGAACAAGGCAAAAAAAATCTTAGATTAAGTAAACAAAATATGTTTAGAGTTTATAAAAATCGCGCTCTCGGCTGAACTTTTAAAGAAACAAAATACCTTTCTGATTGCATGTCGACGGGCGCAAACCTATGCAGTGGGTTTAAAAACATATTTAAAATAGCACTCACCTCTCACGCAGAGGAGAGACATGGCAACCGAAGTTTTTCCTCTTGGATAAATCCTGTCACTACAATAAGTTCTCAGCTGTCTGGTGACATTTCAAACGATGTCACAAGTTAGTTCCTTGTCATGAGCGCACTACTGAGGTCGGATGATGCGGAGATGCTCGACAAAGTAACTCAGCGATATCCTATCCCACAGGTGACGCGTTCTGACACGGATGACCCAACGCCATGATCGAACTAGATGTGTAGAAACTCACAGAATAAGAGGCGGGGCTGGCGGGGATTTTAATGACGTCGGAATTGCCCCTGACCCAGAGGGCGGGCTTTGCTGGACTGTTGACCAATGGTTACGCAAATAGGTGTGGCTTATCACTGGTGAAGGAGCAGGTGTGAAGCTGTTAATATAGAAAACTTGGATGAATATAATCAAATCTATTCGTTATCTATTTAAAAAAAAGTTACAGCCTCCAAGTTTTGCTCTGTTGCCTCGCAGGTTTTTGTTACAATAATAAAAAAAAAAAAAACTATTTCAAAATGATACATGAATTCACCGTGTTAAGGTTAAGAAGGATATTTATGTTGGTTGCTCTTTTTGCTCTCTGCACCTGAAAACAGTCTCCCACATCTTCTGGCATTGTAGTTATGTGAACAAAATTATTTCGTTCATTTTAACTTAATTGCATTTTGAAAATGTAGTTTTGGATATTTTAAATATGATATTCTAATTTGTCATATTATCTTAAGTTTCACGTTTATTTTAATTAAAGTGTAACTTTCCCAACGAAAGCCCTTTAAAACAAAACAAATAATTGAAATTTCACTTATTTAAAGAATTAAACTTTTTGTACTATTCAACATACAAATAGAAAATAAATTAAAACTGCCCTCTTGTGTTCAATTTTCAAAGATAGTTTTTTTCTACCTTCTTCTTATATTTTTATTTCCTCTCTCCATTGTTTCCCTGGCTTCATAAAGTCTGTTATACTGGCTTTTGTCATTTAAACAATAATGAAAGAAAGTAAACTTGGATGAATATTTTGCATTGTTCAATTATATTTTGGTGTGAGATACAGAAATATATCAATAAAACTATTCAGTACTTAAGACCTCAGTTTTGTGAAAAAAATTTCTAAATTTCACATTTATATTTGCAGTTTTACATAATACCAAATGTTAGCTAAAGTAAGGCTGTGAATAAAGCATAATAAAGCAAAAAATATATAAAGATTTTTAAATACATTGTGAACTTAAAAAAGACATGTTGTTGTAGTTGTTTTTAAAGTATTTTACTTATGCTAATAACAACACTATACTTGAGCTGTCATTATGAGCTTACTTTGCACATTTATAACAAACTATCATTTCTACTGATCTGTGCAAAATTAATTGATGCATTACTACAGAATTTATGAACGTATAGTACCTTATAATTTTTGTAACAATGTTACCTGTTTACTGACTTTAGCGCAACTCCGGAACCATATAATAAAAGCCTTTGTTTCCCGCAGACTCGGATGTTTGTCACTGACGCACGCGTGATGTTGTAATGTGATTTCCGCAGCAGAGGGTCACGTTTGTAGTGCAAACTTGAGAAGAATTTATTCATTTGTCGCAGTCATTTTTAGCGTCTGTTGAACATGCTCAAGACGGTGGTGTGTCGGGCAGGGAGCGGACTTTTAAAGGTAATACACGTGTGCGACATTGCTCTGAGGACTTGCTTCGCGTGACATTTCAGTTGAATGCTGTCACATTTAATTGATTAAAATTCACTTTAAAATCAAGGACATATATTTTTTTGTCGGTCACACACGTTCACATTGATTATAATTTAACAATTAATTTATAATCTATGTTAAATCGCAATCATGTGATTTTCTTTTTATGTGATGGTTGTAACATCAGCTATTTGTTTCATTAACTTTAACCTTTGTTAAAAGCCTTACATGAATGGTTACTGTTTTTATAAAACAGAGGGCAGAAATGCTTTTTTGCCATTGCAGAGACAAAGTGGAATGCCTCTTTATTGACAGCACAAGTTGTACTAGTTCATGGTACTATGACCATTATGAAACTAATACTTTAAGGGTGTTAAGGTCAAATCTAAAATCAAAATTGATCCAAAATCTTATTATGATTGATTAATCCATCAACTTGCCTTACCTCTGAACTGAATTTCCATTGCTGATGTCACCATGTTTTTTTTGTAAACTAAAATCATATAAGTTGTTTTTATTATTTGAAATAAAATAGATATGAACTGAAATTATAAAATTCAAATTAATTGTTACAATTAAAGTAAATAAATTGTTTTGTTATAGGTCATTTAAAAAAATTTCGACAATTTAAAGGTTATAGCTGCATCTGTGCCAGATGTAGATTGATAAAGATTTATTTCAATGTTGATTTCCAAACAAGTTAACCTATATAAATTACTACATTTTTGGCCCATATTCAAGCGTTTGTGTGTAATATTAATGTGTATTCATGACTGGAAGGCAGGCTAGTGCGTGATAATTAGCAATTTTTTTCCTGATAAGGAAACAACTTAAAATCCCTTCTTAACTGATTTTATTTATGTAAATTCATAATAACAACAAAACATTGGGATTTCTGTAAAATAATAAAAACAAGCAGCACATCCTACCATTTTTGCTGTCTGTCACATAGGCTACAAGAGAAATACATGTATAGCTATAAAAAAGCTTGAAAAGAATACTGTTAAACGAACCAATTAAAAACTAAATAAAATACTCACTGTAATCTGCATAAAGGTTACATTTCTCTCTAAAGAAGCCTATGGAGAGTCAGCACTGTGAATTTTATCTTGCAGCCGACAAGAAGAAAATAAAAAAAAAAGGTTATTTTTTTATTAATTAATATGTATTAATTTAATCTACTTTTGCCTGTGCTTTGTGGCAAATTTTGTGGCAGATTATATCAAGCTCATTGATATCAAGCTCAGATTATATCAAGCTGTTTGTTTTTATTATTTTACAAAAATCCCAATCCCTCACTTTCCTTTGCTCTTAAATAGCCTAGTTTAAAAACAGAACTGCTCACGTTTTACTTTCTTTTTTTTTTTTTTTTTTTTAAATAGTGGCAATTCGACATCAACACAATACAATGTAGAACATAGAAGTTTTATTAACAAAACGTTAAGCGTAAAAAAAAAAAATACACCATGCTATATACTTAATATATACGTTAATATATATACTTATACTAAATGTATATACCTTGCCTTGTAATTGTACATGTGCAACGACAATAAAATTGAATCTAATAAAATAAAAAAACAAATAACTTGCACAAAGTTTAAATGGGTATACAAAATTCAGTAAAGTACAAGGAACCAATAACTATGAAATGTAGCCTATGACATTTATTAGCAAAATGATTAAGAAAATAAAGAGGCACGGACGGCATACAGCTTGATGTAATATAATTTAAAAATAAAACAAAAATAAGCAAAAACCATGAAACCAAGTGAAAGAATTGTTTTTACTTAAACTTCCATTAGCCTATCCCCTTAGATTGACAGTAGAGGTCAGGTGTTTTGGCATGATTTCATTTTGAAACTCTTCTGTCATCATCTTGTCTTTTTCACCTCACTCTTCTTGTCAGTCAGCTCGACTCACTCTCCTGTTGTGAATGAAATTGAGCTGTCAACCTGATCTCACGGCAATTTTCACATATTTTACGAGGTGGCTAATTCGTACAACCTCACTCTAAATCTTCTAAATCGTACGTATTTTACGAGTTGCCAATTCGTATGAATAACCTAAACCTCACCCCGCCCCTAAACCTACCCCACCACATGGTTTTAGACAAATTCTACGATGGGGGGGTCGTACGATTTAGTTTAAATTGACAATTGACATGACAGTGTATCACATTGTATATCTCCTCTGTGTACATACAGCATTCACGGCAAACGGTGACTGCTTTGTGGGGGACCCGAGCTCAACATCGATGGGCTTCCAGCCTTCCTATGAATACTGTGGTTCTGTTCGTACCCCAGCAGGAAGCTTGGGTGGTGGAGAGGATGGGCCGTTTCCACCGAATCCTAGAACCAGTGAGTTACCTTTTTTCAATATTTTCAATAGGGATGCGCCAATATGTAATGTACGTTTGTAATCAGCGGTGAATTCCGACCACAGGACCGGCTTTACTGGCAAAACACGCAAACATATCAGCGCAATGACTATCGTGCATCCCTAATTTTCAATGTGTTTACATCATTTTCAGCCATTAAAACAACTTTTTTTTTCCTACAGGGTCTAAACTTCCTAATTCCCGTCTTGGACAGAATTAAATACGTTCAAAGCCTCAAAGAGATAGTGATAGATGTACCAGAGCAGTCAGCCGTTTCCCTCGGTAAGTCGTAGATGTGTAGATCTTTTTCTACTCCTACTGTCATGGATTATTTTAGTTGAAACAACTATGTAATTTTGCTTTTAGACAATGTGACATTGCAGATAGATGGAGTTTTATATCTCAGGATACTCGACCCATTTAAGGTAAGCACTATTCTGCTTTCTGACTGAACTTCCTTAGGCTTTTCCTCCTCTCACAATGTGCTTTTGCTGTCCTCTGAAGGCCAGTTATGGAGTGGAGGACCCAGAATATGCCGTTACCCAGCTGGCACAGACCACTATGAGATCCGAGTTGGGAAAACTTACTCTGGACAAAGTGTTTAGGGTGTGAATGCCAGACAATCTCAAACAAACATCTTATTCACCATTTATTTGTGTGCTTATGGATGATTTTTGCTGTTTGACAGGAAAGAGAGTCCCTGAATTCCAATATTGTCCACTCTATAAACCAGGCTTCGGATGAATGGGGGATTCGATGTCTTCGATATGAGATCAAAGACATTCATGTTCCTCCACGGGTAAAAGAGTCTATGCAAATGCAGGTATGACAGTTTGCTCTACAACTTCATCTCACAGACTACAGTGATCTTCCCTCAGTTGTGTGACTAATATAACATGAATCACGGTCAGGTGGAGGCAGAGCGGAAAAAGCGAGCCACTGTTCTGGAGTCAGAAGGAACAAGGGAGGCAGCAATCAATGTGGCTGAGGGTCGCAAACAGGCTCAGATTCTGGCATCTGAGGGGCAGAAGGCTGAACAGATAAATAGAGCTGCTGGTGGGTTTTATTTATTTACTTAACATCAGGGGTTTTAATTAATGTTTGTAGTAGAAAAAAATGAGCAATTTTTTTTTAAATTTGTAACCAATAACATCTCATTAAGTTAAAATACAAAAACATTTTCATGACTTAATGAATTCGTAATTTAAAAAAAAAAATCTAATTTAAATTGAAAATATATTTCAGCTAGTTTTCAAGGATTCACTTTTCATTTTTTTGTTCTTCTCATTTTAAGTTTAGGTGCTGAAAAGATTAACTTAAATTACATACAGATATTTTTTAAAAACTATCAAAGAAAATGACAATAAATGGCATAAAATGGGACTGAAATTAAAAAAAAAATTTTTTTTTTACAATATTAACCAAATATATATATTGGTTTTTGATGACTGACTTGTAGGTTTACATTTTATTTTAACATTTTTACATGGATATCCAGTTTTCAGATTATAACAAATAAATTGGTTAGTAATGCTGTTTCTTTTTATTTTAATATTTATTTATCATTATTATTATTATTTTTAATTACATCCAAAATAAGTTGTTTATGTTAACATAAGTGTGCACTGTGTATATTTATTGTCTATATAAATACACACATGACTGGGAGGCAGGCTAGTGCGTGATAATTTGCATTTTGTTCCTGATAAGGAAACAACTTAAAATCCTATCTAAACTGATTTTACAGGCATGTATATGTTTAAGAAAAAAATAATTATTTAAATGTATTAAAAATAACACATACATGTAAATATTTTTTTATATATACTGTATAATGTTTGTATACATATTTATTAAAATATTATTATTATTAATTTATTTATTTTTGTGTTAATAATTTAATTACTTCATTACATACTTATGAAATCTTTATAATGCCCACCAGCATATTAATGATACTGTTTTACCTTTTACAGGTGAAGCGAATGCTGTTTTGGCTAAAGCTGAGGCAAAGGCCAAAGCTATCCGGCTGCTGTCCGATGCGCTCACTCAGCAGGTAGATCTGATTCACCTCATTAAGAGCCTTCATAAGAACTCATATCACACTTATTCATCATCACAATATATTAGCCGAGAGAAGTCAATCATGTGTAAACTAATACAATATTTAACCTAAAGTGACATGAACATGAAGTGTTTTACATATTCAAGGCATCTCATTGACCTTTTTTTATAACTGTATCTTTACAGAATGGAAATGCTGCAGCATCTTTAACTGTAGCCGAGCAATACGTCTCTGCTTTCTCCAACCTGGCCAAGGAATCTAACACCATCTTACTGCCTTCCAACACAGGAGACATTAGCAGCATGGTCTCTCAGGTACGGCTTAATTCATATATATTGCACATAATATTTCCTAATAATAACACTTATGTCCCTAGTTGACATGTAAACCTCACTCTTCTCTAACGTCTTTAGGCCATGTCGATTTATGGGAGTTTATCGAAGACAAAGGGCACAGCAGACCGTGTGATTGTTGAGCCTAATGAGCCAATATTGGAAGGAGACCCTGTGTCTGAAACCGAAACTGGACATAAATAATAATTTAAGTCACATTCTAGGATAAAAGACAGAAACTGTTGATACTGCAAAGATTCTGGTTGTAGAGGACTGATGCAAGAAAACTGAAACGATAAAATACCTGAAGCACTATCGTGTAACTACACAAAGATTTTATTGTGTGTACGTTT
The DNA here is from genome assembly GCA_032353835.1 of Enteromius viviparus. Taxonomy (NCBI): domain Eukaryota; kingdom Metazoa; phylum Chordata; class Actinopteri; order Cypriniformes; family Cyprinidae; genus Enteromius; species Enteromius viviparus. Next base: position 788,462 of record JAUCNO010000977.1, on the reverse strand, counting down.
TTGTTTATTATAATAAATTTGGAATATTTCGTTTTTCCTGATAATCACTGACCCAGTGCTTGTATGATCTTAAAGGTTTCTGCTATCATAGTTTTTTCTTTTTTTTTTTTTTTCATATTTAGCATACAAATAATATTTGTCCAATACAAATTAACTGCGAAAGAATGAATGAATTGGTGAAGTGCAAAACATTAGTAAATGTATGGCTGCAAACAGTTTTATTTTTCCCAGCATATGTATTTTGAGAGTTAAGGTGGGTTCATATTAGCGACGTATGAAGTAGAAGCCACTTTTACAATCAAGCATATTTATGTTGGTCAGCTTGATAAATTCTTGCCTCCAGTGTTTTCACTGAACAACATAAAATAATCCATAAAATAAAAGATTACATATTTTATAATGGAAGAGTTATTTTCTGTTAAAAAGTGCACTATAAAAAAGGTTCCGTTTATAACTCGGGGGGTATTATTTTATATGATTTATAGTAGAAAACAATTCCTAATCAATGGTGACCAAAGACTTTATGCTATAGACCAGGGCTGTCCAAACTCAGTCCTGGAGGGCCGGTGTCTGCAAAGGTCAGCTTCAACCCTAATCAAACACACCTGAAGCAGCTAATTAAGTTATGCGAGACAGAATTATGGAACATCCAAGTTTTTTTCTTTTTTTTAAAATAAAAAATCCGCTGCACTCTGTATGAGCCCTCATAAATTCATGGCGAAATTTCATGAGTTTTAGAACATTATGCAGGACTATATAAAGCGCGAAACAATTTAGTTTATAAATCACTGACCGACCACACGGTGGCGCTCCATCCTCATCCTAATCCGACCAGACGAAAGGCGGCAGAAAAAACAGTTAAGGCTGTTATTATCAAACTACTAGGTTCCTGACTTGAATATACAAGGATGCCCATTTCATGGCTTTGCTGATTCCAGGTTTCTCACACTGATTCTTCACAGGTTCCTGAACTGTGAATGTCAAACTAAACATTGCAGATGTGCTGCTCCAAAACCTGCTAAGGTCAAAGTAACAGTAACATGGGAGTTCCTGTTTCAAAGCCTTCGAGAGGTTCCTCACATGGGTCACACAGATGCTTGTCATCTCCGACAAGATGATGGGGCTAAGATTCATGTGTACAGTAAGTTACTTTCCCCAAAATAACTACATAGAGCGTGCAGTCAGCGCAGCTTCCTTCAAATACATGCAATAGACTAAAGCTTGTCACAGCATCAGCAAAAGTAGCCTAATTACAAGTAATATGTCCGAGGAAAATAGTAAGAAGATATTTAAATTATTTAGTGTTTTCTGAGTCCGTGTCACAAAGATAAATTTCCTGACTCGACATGTGAAGTGGCAGCTGCCAGTGCCATGCGCTCTTAGCGGTGACATGTAGAGATTTTACGGACACGGAGAGATTTTAACCCCTCTCACATCACGCTGCTTCACGTATGTAAATGTTTATTTAGGAGAATTTAACGTAATTTAATTTATTGTTGCATATTGCTGGGTTACTGATTGTTACATTTAGTATGATAAACACCATCTTAGAGAAGATAAAGTTAACATATGGACAATAACACTGATTCACTGACAGATACCATGGGTCAGTTTTTAACATCAACTGCAATGTCCAGATATTCAAGTCAAGTCACTTTTATTTATATAGCGCTTTTAACAATACAGATTGTAGCAAAGCACTGAACATTATCAAATAG
>JAUCNO010000977.1:765194-779265 GCA_032353835.1 Enteromius viviparus | reverse complement strand
ATACAAAATATGAATCTGCACAGAAGTCAGGCTGCTAGCTGTGATACTGCCCTGTCTACAAAAACAGGATGAAAATGTTCAAACCAAGCTTGGAAGAAAATATCTTTTCTTTCATTGAATTCAAGAATGTGAGTAATGTAGCATTGAACACTTCACTATGAAGACCATAATAAGAGCAACTTAAAATGACTAAACATATCAACAATCATTTCAAAATTTGATACAAAAAGCAGAAAAATGTACAATACATATCGCCATATCGATATTTTGTCCCAGCTCTAATGTTGTATATAATGCTGTGGATTTTTGTCATGCTAAGCAGGGCCAGTGGATCAGAGGATGTGCCAAAACATCCTGTCGGCTGGAAGTAAGGACAAATATGAAGAAAGCAAACAGCCTTGAAGGAGATGGAGAGACGAAGGGTGTTCGACTGCCAGCCATCCTCAGTGTCGGTGTCGCCCATTCTGCCCCCTTTAGTGAAAGCACAACATCTAATACAGAAACTTTTCTCTTAGCTGTGCTCTTCCTTCATCCAGATGCATGCTCCTGAACGTGCGACACTGGTGGAAGTTGTCATGTTAAAGCTATGATTTAATTTATTTAAGAGATTCTTCTAGTGACATCTAGTGGCCAAAAGAGCTATTAAAAAAAGTCTTGTCTAAACACAAGACACAGTCACTCTATCCATTACAAGGGTACTGAGCATTAGTAATATAATTCATATTTATGTGCTGTTATGCTCTTTATGACAGAATTTCTATATTATTGAGCAGACCCCAAAAGTACTGCAATCTTCGTTTCCATTTGTCATGATTTAATCTGATAACTATTTTTTTTTGACCGTTTCTTAATGTATCGGTAATTTCACAGAGGCCTATTAAGTTAAGTAAAAATTATGTTTCAATCATTTTCCAGTAAATTAAACCTTGTTTTTAAATTTGAGAGTTAGTCACATCTCAGTGCTATGCCATATTTTATTAAATAGTATTTAATTAAGGCAGGTGTAAAGCATATTTCATTACCATTTATAAGAATTTGTGAGCATTTCATTCAGGTTTTATTTTCAACCCACCATCAGTGGGATACTTTACAGTCATAAAATCTAACAAAACAAAGCCAAACCTTGTAATATAAAGATTAATTCTTATTACTGAGAATTTCACAAATGCTCTGGTGTTATTGTTATGAATGAGATTACAACAAACGTTTTTACATTTACATATAAGAAATACAAAAACGATCTCATATTAATAACTTTCTGAATTTGCTTGATCTTTTATCTTATTTTTAAAGTGTGTTTTTTGTATGTAAGTTTCAGTTCGGTCTGAAGGGACTTTTATTTTGGCGCGCGGTGTGACGTCATAAGTCTGCGCCAAGCTCATGCATCTTTGTTTCGGAAGAAAGGTTTGTTTTTAATTTTGTCAAGTGTTGACATAAATACAGCGTTTTATATTGTAACGTTACAATCTGCTTGATAACAGTAATGAGCATAGTTTTTTGTTTGTTTGTATTTTAATAAAGTAAAGCACATCCACACGAGTAATAGAAAAGATTCATCATAAACTAACTGTTTGGTCTCTGGCATTTAATTCAATAATCTGTGTATTTTATAATATGTGTGCGTGTCGTCTGAATTGGATAGTTAGATGTTTAATATGAATCAAACTTCTTAGTTAGAGAAATAAAATCACACACTTCTGATTTTCAAACCGTTATATCTCGGCTGATTGACTCAGATAATCAGTTTGACTGTATGTTTCTGTCTGTTCAGAAAAACTCCCGGTGAAGAGACTCACACTGCTGTAAAGATGGCCTTTATAAAGGAGGAGAGAGAAGACATGCAGATCGAGGAAGTCAAACAAGAAGATACGGAGACACAAACAGAGATGGGCTTTATTAGAGAAGACGGGAGGATCAGAGTCCAACATGCAGATACTGAGACACAGACAGGTTGGTGTCTTACATGTGTCACGAAGCTCACAAACACAGATGAAATCAAGATGTCATCCACAATGTTCTGAAGACACTGTGTTTGTGCTTGTGTTCAAATCAAAGACGCTTGGACTATTAGTTTGTGGCGGTCAGTCTTGATATCAACCAGTGTATGTGTATCTGCCGGTCTGATTCCTAGTTACCTCTGGAGGCCCATCCCAGAGTTTGGCAGCCACATATGAAAAAGCTCCGCCTCTTTTCCTGCACTTTCTTATATATCTACTGCCGAAACGCCAGAGTTGTGTGGCCTTCGGGAGCGGGTTGGATTGTAGTGAGACTAGTTAGGTAGACAGGAGCGTGTTTAAGATGGAAGAATGCTGTGTTTGTACATTTCTAGAGAGATGTCTGTGCAGCAACACTCCCCCTTGAGAGGTCCTGAGAAGAAAAACTGCCCAAAAACGGGGTGTTTGACATCATACTCAAAGAACTCGCGGCTGTAACTGGTGCCAAACAAGTATTGAGCAATGAGTGACACTGCTCAGTTCACACTGGAGAGAAAGATTACACCTGGAGAGAGCTGTTTAATCTCTCAGCAGTGTGGAAAGAGTTTCTCTCATGAGGACTCGCACCTTAAAAGTGTCCTCAGTGTGACTTGAGCTTCACCTGTCACACAGATCTGAAAAGACATTGGAAAGAGATTCCCAACCTAGCGTCACATTGAGGAAAATCATCTGAACACTCGTTCTGAAGAAAGACGATTCAATTTTGATCCGTATAATTAAATCACCTCAGACTAGACCAGCTGTAGATAAATATTCAATCTTTTAATATTTCAAAGTAGCTTTGTGTGTTTTTATAACTTGATGAAGCGTTCTGGGCAGTGCCTTTTACCAACAATAATTTGTGTTCAATAGTATTCATACCCTTGGAATTTTTGTAGTGTTTCTGAATCGTCTTCTGTGATGAATGCGTTTTTATAATACTTTCATATATTTAATATGTGGCAACTGAGCAACTGAAGTAATACCAACATGTGATACTTCAAGAAATATGACATTTCAAACAATAACAATGCTTCAGTAATCAATAAAAAGCCTTTGTTATTAATGACTCCTTGAGATTCCAGAATGTTTCCCCACTCTTCCTTCACCGAATACAGTGGAAGTTTTGCCAAAGTGGTTTTTCTAAACGGAAAAAAAATAAAAATAGTATTGATTTGTGCAAGGGGTATGAATATTTTTGAACACAACTGCATATGTACTGTGTATGTATAAATAATCACATGGCAACATGGAGGTGATAGCAAAAGCATGATTTACATCGTTTATTCTTAGATTTTGCTTTATTTCAGACACTGTTATGAAACAACTTCCTTCTGATATTGTGTCTGGAAGCAAGTCACAAAGACCATTTCTGCACCTCACAGTGACAAAGGATTTTGGGTATTTAAATCCCAAGATGGTTGGTAATTATCTCAAAATGACATCCTTACAATATGTCCCCCACATATCACCTGCCCAAACTATTGCCGAACATGATTTTTCAGCTATGAAGCTTTCTCCTCACCATGGATCCTACACTTTCGCCTTGAGCAGACTCCAAAGTCATGTTCAGAGCCTTAAACGCATTCTGACAAATGTCTGCCAATATGTGCTTCTCAAGACTAAAGCACTAAAGCGGGAAGCAATAGAAATGGCGTCTAGGAGAGCTTTGGCATTCCAAGCTTGGTAGTCTCCAGTCAATACTAGATTTTCAGTGACGTAGTGTTTGGGTTTGCATCTTCTTTCTGCTTTAGATGCTGTTTTTCATGGTACTTAATTGAAGATTTCATTGATCTTTTTGTTTTTTTATTCAACAGAAGCTTGTGAGGAAGACATGTGGAAGGTTCAAGAGGTCGAGGTTCAGTCAGATGCAGAGGAACCAAGCCGAAAAAAAATGAGATGTAAAAAGTAGGTGTAATGGACTTGGTAACATTTGTTTGGTGTTGTTGCTTAGTAAAGGGTTTTCTTCTTCTTCTTTTTTAAAGGTCACACACTCAACCTTTGAGCTCTTTCTTGATGGACTCAGAGGAAGATGAGACTTTTCAGCAGGATTACTCTGGTCTTTCTGCTGCTGTCCATCACTTTGATCGACCCACAGAGGACGTACCTTCAAAGACTGTGTATTTTACAGAAATGATGAACAGTAACCACACCGTCTGGCCACCTGAGGAGTTTACAAATGAATGTGAGTGTATACTGTACAGTTTAGTCTACTGGTCAGAGTGATTATCCCTCGGATGTTAGTAGTCAATAGTGTGTCTCTTCTGCTTGATAACAGCCTTTAGTGGTTTGAGGCCCATTCTTCCTCAGCAGATCTCTCAAGCTCCTCCAGATTTGTTGGTCTTCTGGCACAAACTCTGGACTTTAGTGTCCATTGGGAGGTATTTCTTCACCAGAAGTGAGGTATGCTTTGGGTCGTTGTCATGCTGGAAGACAAAATGTCGACCCAAACCAAGACTGTCCTGAGGTTGTCTTTTAAATTCTTCTCTAGTCATGTTTTCTTCAACCCTGAGGAGATTCCCAGAACCAAACGCACTGAAACATCTTCATTATCCTTCAGCACCATGTTTCTCTGTGGGACACTGTTCTTGGGGTTGAATGCCTCTCCCTTCTTTCTCCAAACAAAGCTCTCGTTTGGTCTCATCTGACCACAGGACACGTGTCCAGTATGCATCACTGTTCTCCAGGGTGTCCTCAGCAGACTTCATTCTAACATGGAGGTGTCTCTTCTTCAGAAGTGGAGTCTTTCTTGAGTTCATTCCTGTGCAGGGCTCTAGTGACTGTCTTCATTGAGACATCAGTCCTCACTAGTGTCTTGGATCTTCAGAAACCTCTCTCACTAGTTTTCTTTGGCTTCCTGTCTCTGCTCGTCTTGTTCTCCACTGTGTTGGTCTCTTTGAACTTCTTGATAATGCTTCTTACTGAGTTCTTGACTCTTTGTCTTCAACTGTATGCATATATATATTTAATAGTTGTTTATTTAATCTCACCAGCTCCACAAGAGCCTACAAGGTCTTTGTTTCCAGAGAACGGTGTTTGTTGGAACAGACCTCAGCAGCCGTCTGAACTTAGTGCTAGTAAGCTGGCATACGCCACACTTTTCTCATATATTAATGAATGAATAGTTTATTTTTAACCGCTTGCTTTAGCACAAACGTATAAATATAACTATACTTTAATTGACTTTATTTTCCTTAAGGTCTAAACCGAGTACAGTCTCAGCTTCACAAACAGCAGAGGACTCATCAGTCTCCTTCTCCTGAACTTATTGTCTGTAAGTACAGTCCATCATTCTTGAATGATTGTTGAATGAAGTTGTGAATTATTGCTGCCGCTAGGAGCTTATGGCAACATTGGCAGCAGATCAGATCTATCTATATATATCTCTTTATTTTAAACATTGCTCATGTTTTCTTCCCAGCACTACTCCGTGAAATGCTAACAAAGCAAGAGATGATTCTGGACCAGCAGCAGTCCATCCTGCGCCTCCTCAATGCCAAGCATCCCCAGGACACTGATCATGTGATTGAACCTGGACTCCTGCCACTGAAGGACCTTCAGGCCCTTAAAACGCTGGAGCAGAAGATACAAGCAGCTGATTTCAAAGAAAAACTGGTCAGTTGAAACGGGGAGGAAATCTCAGTGTAGTTTATACCATGAAACGTCCTGAAGAATTCACTGTTACCACGTATAGGCCCAGCCTGCATGACTTTTATTCATCTTCACAACACAAATGTAAGATTTCATGACTTTCTCTCAGATCAATCATCTAGGACTGGTCGGGGGCTGCGATGTAAAGGACACTGTGTGGAGAACAATGCACCGCACCATCTCGAACGACTTGGCCAAAAGCATCAACTGGAGAGGGGTGAATGGAAAAATATCCCTGGCAGCCCTGCAGATAAAGGATGTTGTTATCGGTAAAGATGTCTTATACGTTTCATATTTACAAATGTTAGACAATGTCTTCAGGAATCTGATGTATGCATAGTCAATATCAGAAAGCCTTAAAGGAATACTTCATCCAAAAATGAACGTTCTGTCATTAAGTGTTCATGCCCCCTCATGTCTTTCCAAACCCGTAAGTGCTTTGTTCATTTAGCTCCTGCTTGCCTTGAGCTAAACTCTCTAGAAGCAGGACTGTAAACTGATTCAACACTTTACTGTTCCCTACATGAAGAATGTGTGCTTTAGTTGGGCTCTCCACCCATGACTCCCAGCATGCATTGCAGCATGAATAGATTTATCACCATTGTTATGCACTGTCAAGTTCAAGCATGGTTCTGTGCTGATGCTCTTGGGAAACACCTCTGGTTAGTGACGTGTGAAGCTGGTAAAGCTTTTTGTGGAGATCTTCTGAGATCTTCAGATTTTCTTGCAGTGATTCTGTTTGTTAACTGCAGGTGTTCACTAAAGCCCAGTAACTGACGAATCACGCGCTTCGTAGTTACACTGGTTTTCTATTAGAGTTATAATCTTTAAAATGTCTTTTAATAGTTCTAAACTGAAAATTAAGTTTACAGCAAGCAAACAGTAGAAAAACAGTAGTTTACCGCAAAATTACTGTGAACTCAGTTAAATGAGAGTAAATCCTGAAATCAGATGTTATGTAGTGTCTTTGTCCATAATAATATAGATATACTTTTAGTGTGGAATATTCTGCGCTCTCAGGGTTTAAAGTGTTCACTGTGAAAAATTACCGTGATTTTAACGGTAAAAAAACTGTGAAAATGCTACAGTAAAAACCAGTTAAATGGTAAATTCCTGATACATATACAGGGAAACACCGTACACTAACAATCCCAGAATTCACTGCATTGCATTTTAAATTCTGCTTGAATTTGATGAAATAACTGTTTCATAGTTTTTTTGTATCAGTGATGTTTATTATGGTTGTGGGTTGCATGTAATGTTGTTAAATGGATGTTTATTGCACATTTCAGTTTCATAATTCTTAATGGTTTTTAGTGTTTGTGTGTTGTGCTCCTTCTATATATGTTACATCACCTCCTGCATTTGGTCATTATCAGTGTATTATAAGTACAAAAGGTATGAAGGTACAAAATAGATTTGATACTTTAATAGGTTAGTATATTAGCATTGTATCAGTTGTTACGGTTTATTATGAGAAATTACGGTATTTAACTGTACATTTAACATAAAACCGTAAAGAAATATTGATACCGTATACCGTTTTTTTTTGCGTACATTTTTTACTTTTTCTAAATGATTTGGGTTAAACAATATGTTTCTAGATTTAATAGTTTTGTTTAATTGAGTGCATTTCAAGTGATCATCTAAAATGTTTGAAGTTAGTTATTGTTTCTCTAATTAACGTCTATGTTTACACTTGTGTTCATTAGATGCTGTCCGAAAGAATGTCTTTTCATCGACAGCCACCAACAGTGAGATTGAAAACGTGATGAAAAGGTGGCTGCACCTGGCCTCGGACCGGGAGGGAGGAAGAAAGAGGCGCCAGAAGGACTAGTCTACATGCTAGTTAGGTTATGTAGGATGGGTTACAGATATGTTTTGGCAAGAATGATGCAATTACAATACTCACAAGACTTTTACAAAACATGATAAAGGCTGTCAAACCTTTACACATTAGACCCTAAAACAGTCCGAGAGTCCTAGTGTGCTGACCTGTCCCAGTGTGAGTGTCCACCAGTGCCCAAGAGAAGTCAGACTGAAGAGGTAAGTTCACAGGATTCAAACTCCAGCAAGTGTTTCTCATTACAGCTTTTGTAATCTTAAACGACGCCATTGGGTTGGGCTACAAGACTTAAAATGGAGCCTGTTGTATCCTGGTTTTAGGAATATCCTAAAGTCTCCTGTGAATATTGTAAATACTTCTTATTGAAACCTATCTCTTTCTGTAATGTCATTCTTTTAAAACCCACCAATATCAGGTCCATTTGAAGTCTTGTAACCCAACTTTCCTGGCTGATGATCACAATGTTGTGATGCTTTCTTTAAAGGTTCACTTCCAGTGCATTCGCAATTTGTTGTAAGATGTTCTATTGATAATAATAATTATTGTAGTTTAGTCTTTGTATCAAAAAAAGTAAAAAATTTGCACATTTCAACTGCTTTATAATTTAACGGTTATTCTTTGTATTAAAAATATGTGAAACAAAAATAAAAATTGTTCATTGGAATTGCTTTATTTAGTTTTTATTTGAGTATGATGGCATTTATATGCTGTCTTTGAGCCTCTCTCACCATTTCATTTGGAAACTGCACAGATGTACTTATTGGTACATATTTCGTGGCCCAATGTACACTAATGCTGTCAGACCAGGTAGTCATTTTTAGTTTTAATAAATGCATTAATAGGAATAAAAAAAAATGTAGTGATTGGACGGCAGTGCTGATTGTGTTGAGAACAAGTAAACGTCATTGAAGAAAAGTGTCAAATAGATTGATAAAAGTTGGAAATAATACACACTCGCCATTTAGAAAACAAGGCAGATTATTAACTGACAAAATATATCAAATTAATTTAGTTGCTCGAGGATGTATCTTCGCTAAAAGCGTACACAAAAATAACTGTCACAAAATGGACTACAAAGTATTTTAGTTACAATCTGACAACAAAACAAGTATTAACCTACAGAGCATAAGAACATTGATATTATTGCACATTCAATAATATATGTGTTGCTAAAAAACTGTAAATTCAAACAATAATTATAATTGAACTCAGGTAGGTAAAAGAAAAACGTGATTGGTTATCGGTAATAGTTTCTTTAAACAGGGAAAAGAATATGGCCAGAGAAAAAGCTGGACTTGCTTAAACCGTTAGCTCCTGCAGAGACCCCTATCCACACAGAGTCTCCTGTCTGCAGATTCAGAACCACGTTCCCTTCGGCTATGGATTTTGTACTTGATGTGCTGATTGTTTCAGCAGTTAGTTGTACAATATCATTTTTCTTTACGGTCACAGTGCCCAAAGTCTTAGTTCCTATGCATGAGAACTCAAATTCATAAATGCCAGGTACGTGGCAGAAGAACTTCCCTGATGTTTTGTTATAATGGCTCTGTCCATTGTAAAGTTCTTGACTGAACACAACAACCTGAGCATTTGCAGGAAGGCTGGTGCCAACAGAAGCAAAGAAGGCAGACTGTTGTCCTGTGGTGTTAATGGGAGGTCCTGGTGGGCCAGCTACACCTTGTGGGCCTGAGAAAATTAAATATTGAAGAAAAAAAAAAACATTAAGCAATATTGATGACATAATACATGACTATTTAAATAATTGCTGTGAAGTTGTATAGATTAGTCATGTTATGTGGCTTAAATAATAATAAAAACAGATTAAGTGAGTTTGGCTTTATGTTGATGGTAAATCTAGGGGGGATGATTGGCTTACCAGGTTTCCCTGGAGGCCCTCTGGGTCCAGGAGGCCCTTGGAAGAAGTCTGTATCTGAGGGATAAATGAATAGGAGTTATATGTTGGACATACCAATTCTACTACCGATAACAACATAACATAAAATATGATTAATGAGCTTCTGGGTTCATGAATTTTAATCACGTTGTCTGTTTTTGCTGAAATCAATACAGGGACGATAATAGGTGAGCGCCAAATAATAGGATTTCACACATTAGTTCTTAAGAGCTCTGTTATTTTGACAGGACTTTACAAAAAATAATATTGTTTATATGGTAAGTACAAGGCTGAATTATCATTCACTGCATGTTTGTAAGATAAAGTGACGGTGAGTCGTGTGTCTTCACACTTGTTTAGAGTTTACGGTAGGCCTACTTCACATACAGTTACACATCCATTGCAATAAAATAAAAAATAGAATGATAAATTATATACTACCAAATCTAGACACTGTACAGGCAGATATAATAGTTGTAAGAAGCTCAGGAAAGAAAATGTATGTACAGAATGACTATGTAGTAAAGAAATCTTTTGCTTAGGTGCCTTACCTGTTTCAATCCAAGGACTGAGGTCAAAGGCTGGGATGTCTTCACAGTTAATAAAATCGGCAGGACTGGTGAAGCGGAAAGGATCATTTGGAACCCTTTGGATTCCGGTGTTGTCACAGATGATGCGGGCTAGCGACACAGAGGTCAGTGATGCTTTCTGTTTGGAGTTGAACACTCCATGGTTCTCCCACCATAACCTGAGCACATTATGACACTTTGCATTAACACTTCGCAAAACACACAAGGTCTTCAGAGTTTAGTTCCAACCGATCTCTACACACATGCCTGGAAGTTACCTGAAGACTTGATTAACGGATTCAAATGTGTTTAATTGGGGTTGGAGCTAAACTGTGCAGGATTCCCCTGGACTAAATACACAGAGATCTTTACCTGTCACCGTCACGGATGCGTTGGAACTGTGTAGAGATGAGGCAGGCAAAAAGAGGGCCGACACGGCCACCTGGAGCAAAAGGTTCAGCGATGCCTCCCAACCAAATGTCAATGTTTTCAGGGGTGCCATAAAGCTCAATCAACTTGTGAGCTAGTTCAGTGTTGTTCATCACCACAGCCAATTCTTGCTCATTTTGAGGGTCGGGCAGTCCACAGAACCGACGCCATGCATTATAGCCTTATAAGTAACAACAAAATTATATCCTGTAAGTATTCTCTAGTAAGTAGTTGGCTTCATGTTGTTAGGTTTAAATGGTTTCAAGAATGTTCTACATAAAAGTCCAGAATATTTACCTGGTATACCGTGGTCACGGCCTCTTTGCATGTTAAGGGCAGACAAGTCCAAAGCAATGTGGGACGTAAAGGCAAACAGTCTTTCTCTAAGAGCATTCACCATCATATGGTCCTGTGTATTCAGTTTTGCTGGGCGACCAATTAGTCCACGGAGCAGAGGATCAATGCCACCTAAGCAAAAAGTAATGCAGGCATGAAAAAATATTCAAAGGGGACAGTTGTGGCAAACTCAGTAGCAACAAGCTTCACAAACTCACCCTCAAAGATCACCCTCCAAGGAGAAAAGAAGGCCTCATGAAGGGGCACACTTGGAAATTGAGGATGGTTCTGGAAATTTTCATCAAGACGAAAAATGATTGGTTGGATGGCCAAGTGGGCAAACCGGAAAGCAGCAGTAGCAAAGACATTTGCAATGGTTGGGTCCACATTCTCATCATAACCTGGATATGATCCAATGCGTCTATTGTAAGCTTCAGGACCCACGATATGTGGTAAGTATTCCTCAATCACCAAGATCTAAAAGAGATGGGAGAGGGTGATCATGCATGCATGTCTTATGTTGTCCTCTGCACTGAGCTACTTGTGCCTGTGCACATTTCATTGAGTGTTTTTACCTGGTTGTAGGCGCCCACAATTTTCCTTGCCTCTTGATATAGGGTTTCGCTACTCCAGGATGGGTTTAACACATGGAGGGCACGTGCCAATCTATTGTGCTCTCTCATGAAGAGTGTGTGTAATGAGGTAAGGGCAATGTTCTCAACAACGCGACCATCTCCTACAAACATTAAGAGTTCATTAGCATTTCCCACATGGAGTAAGATTTTCTGAGAATGAAAGTGTTACTGACCTGCAATGAAGCAAGGCACCTCTGTTAGGGTGGAGTCATTAAGAGTTTTCTGGCGTGTTGCACACATTTTGCTTACTACCTTGGTAAAGGGCAGGTGCACTCGTCCATTGTCAAGGAACTGATCATTGACACTTAGAAGACCTCCATCATTGGTCAAGTCTCGAAGTTCCTTTGCAAGTCCATCCTCCGCCCCGTAAACCTGTCCAGCATCTAGAAAAGCTGTTAAAGCATTGATCTGTTCCCGACCTTTGGGGTTCCCACCAAACAAATAGGCAGTGTTCCCAGAACCACAGGCTGGTGATGAGCGGAAAAAAGGGAGGCAGGAGTTTGCATGCAGGCGTTGATCTCCTTGAGGGACCTATCCATAGACATCAAATATAGCATTAAATTCGGTTTTTACACAAAAGCCAAACATTGATATAGAGACAATACTTGACTGACCGGAATTGGGAAGCAAGGTTCAGAGTGCTCACAGCTCTCATCACAGTTGAGGCCATTGCTGAAGGATTTAATGCTTGGTGAGGTAGGTGTGAATGTCAGATCGTGGTCAACCCATTGCCCAAAGATGGTGAGCATGAAGGTAAACTCCCGATCACTCTTTATGTCAGCATCTGCAGTGCTAAGAATATTATTCGAAACCAATCGGACCTAGAATCAAGGAGGAAGACATTGCTAATTAATTGTGGCCTCATTAATTGTCAAGAAAGCTATTCATAAAGATCTCCAGCATACCAGGGGCAGTATTGCTCCATTGTACAATCTGTTGGGATCCCAACCTTTGGGCTGGGAGATGTCATCTTCATATTGAGCAGGCAACCAGCGGGTAAAAGCAGTGTTGGATGCACCAACGAGTGGGTTCCGCCTGGGAATGGTATATTTAGTTGTTAAGCTAGGTAAGTCTTTAAAAAAAAATACATAGATAAAAGAGGAGGAAAAGACTAACCGGTTGTTGCAGACGCTGGTGATAGTTCGATATTTGTTTATAAGGGGTGTGGTCCTACAGGATGGGGGCTGGGTTTGAGCTGTACAGCCTGTCAGACGTCTAATGGTGTTCAGCTCATCTGGAGTCAGCAGGTCTACGAGAAAACACACATTCACAGTTTTGACCATAGACCATCAGACAGTGATAGATTTGATCTGTACTATGTGTTGTCTTCATACCTGTAGCATTGATAGACCTCTTGTGTACATGATGGGCTTTCTCACTGATCAGCCTGAGTGTCTGCACCATGTAGTCTGCAGCTCTCACAGCCTCTCGTGTCTTTCGAGCTGGCTGTTTAAGTAGACGTAGCTTGTCGGAAGGCTTGATGACATCTCTGCGCACCCTAGCTAAACTCCTAGAAGTGGGGGGAATTGTAAAAAAAAAAGTAGATCCATAATTGGGAAGATTGAACAGGAATACTGAGCAACTTTCTTAAATCAATGTAACATCTTAGAGCAAACCAGACAGTGATGACGTGATCGTATCTATGCCAAACTGACCAAGAATGTGGCTCCAGAAAGTATGATATATCTATCTACTCCTCCATAGATTATCGTATCACCTAGGAAGCCCCATCCAACATTATCAACTTTTGTTATAGATATGCACACAGTGCCATCTTATGACTGCTGTGGCCATTAAAGTGATTTCACTCGTGCTTAAGGCACTCCAACAGCATCAACTCCGTGACACAGCACTGAGGTTACCTGCATTACTCTAGAGGTTTTCACAATACTTTGGATATAAGTGTCCATTGCCAATCTGGCCTGTTCAATTGATCGCTGCACTTAAATCACCGCCTAAAAATGCAGACCCTTTGAGGTATCCCTTCAAAATGTTACTCACTCATCACGAGAATACTTGTAAGCAGCATCCACTATTGTCTTTGCTTCTTCAAATGCATCTAGAATGAAAGGTCTCCCGGGACTCTCTTCTTCTGCTAGAAAAGGATAATGAGATAATAATAATAATTAGTGAAACCCGTATAGAATGGGTAGATGACTGATAAATTAAAATCAGACACAGAAGGCAGCTATTTAAGACAGAATGGCTAATCTTTGGGATTCAGTATGGTCCAATATCAAACTTGTTTAAAAACATTTATCCTAATCAATAATAAATTAAAACCAAAATTGTTTGATTTATCTAATTCATAGGAAATCAAAGTTATTTAACCCTTTCTCTGCCATTAAGGAAATATCTCATTAAATGGTTTACAACGCTTCCCCGCCAAAGACAAGTTTTGACTTTCTCGGTGTAAGGATTGCCCTAAAGCATGTCCTGAATGAGTTACGGTGCTGTGCGTGGGTGTGTAGGATACATATAGTATGTATGTATATATAGGTATATATGTATGTAGTCTAAACGTCTGTGTGTTTGTTTGATTGTTTGTGTGTGTGTCTGTACTGAATGCAATTTCAATCATACATATAATTATTTTAAAGGTGAAAGAATATGATATCTAAATGTAATTTTTTTTTGCCCAAATGTTGTATTTTTAATTAAATTTAAATTAAAATTTTAATTAAATTTAATTTAATTAAATCTGCTTTCAAGTCATTATAAAACATGAATATATATAT
>JAUCNO010000977.1:739849-760605 GCA_032353835.1 Enteromius viviparus | reverse complement strand
CCGGACTCAAGGGATTATCACTCTTTCTCCCTACAAAATAAATAGAAACATTTCAGTATCGAACTGGGTTTTGTTTACTATGTTAGCACTTGCTAGCTTACATGACATTGTTAGCCCCACGATGCAATAATTCAACTAACGTTAGCTAGTTTATAGCCTATTATAGCCTACAATTATAGCCTAATAAATATTGAAGATAATTATGTTTGGTAACTTACCTGAAATGAAGTGATCACTGCACAAGCGGTGCAGGACCAACCAGGTCCCTCCAGGACCAACACCGGACGGTCCCGGAAAGGAGGATACCCGACAACGGTAGTCCTGGATGAGAGTGGGGTCCAGAATGAACCGCCCGGGAACCCAAGATTGCTCCTCCGGACCGTAGCCTTCCCAATCAACGAGGTATTGGATGCCCCGGGGTCGCGAGTCAAGGATCCGTCGGACGGTAAACGCAGGACCACCGTCAATGATCCGGGCCGAGGGGGGGGCGGTGACCTGGGAGACAGGTGTGAGAAGAAAACATGTTTTTGTTGAGATTGGTGGAATACAGGGTGGATCCGGAGAGAAGCAGGCAGCTGGAGCCGGAAGGTGACAGGGTTGATCCGGTGGGTGATCCTGTAGGGTCCGATGAATCGTGCAGTGAGCTTTTTAGAGTCCGTCTTGAGGTTGATGTTCCGGGTGGAGAGGTATACCCTGTCACCGACATGAAACAATCGTCCCGGAGGGTGCCGACGGCGGTGTTGAGTGGTATAGCGTTGATTAGCCTTCTGTATGGCGGAACGTGCTTGAGTCCATAGCCGCCGGCACTGGCGGACCAACTTTTGAGAGGTTGATACCCGTAGCATACCTCAAAAGGGCTTAGATTGGTGGCTGAGGAGGTGTGCAGGTTGTTGGATATCTCAGCCCAGACGAGGTAGCGAGCCCAGGAGCGCTGATGTTCACCTGCAAAACATCGAAGAAAGTGCTCCAGTTGTTGGTTGGCCCGCTCTGTCTGGCCGTTGGTCTGAGGATGGAATCCAGAAGAGAGACTTGAGGTGGTACCGACCAGACGACAGAAGGCCTGCCAGAACTTTGCCGTGAACTGGGGCCCTCTGTCTGAGACGATGTCCTTGGGAAACCCATGCAGGCGGACTACGTGTTCAAGTATAAGTTCCGCGGTGGTTTTGGCAGAGGGGAGTCCGGATGGAGTCCACCAGGTGCACAGCCTTCGAGAAACGATCCACAAGGGTGAGGATGGTGTTCTTTCCTAGGGATTCAGTAAGTCCAGTCACAAAGTCTATGGAGATGTGGCTCCAAGGGCTTTTAGGGATAGGGAGGGGCTGCGGCTCGCCAGAGGTGGAAGAGTTGGTGGTCTTGGAGCAAGCGAAGATGTTACAGGCCTGGACATACTCCTGTATGTCCTTCCTCAAGGACACGCCCTCTCAATGAAAGATGTGGTCCAGCCAAAGTGGAGTCGTGTCCCCACTGGAGGACCTCTTGGCGTAGATGGTCGGGCACGAAGAGTCGTCCAGTGGGTGTCTCCGGAGGTGGTTGTTCCTGACTGTGACTCTGGCGGACTCTCTCTTCCAACCCCCACTGGAGCGGAGCCAAGATGATGTGAGAGGGCAGGACAGGTGCGGGGTCCAAGGTGGTGGTATCTCATTGGTGTTGTCGAGAGAGGGCATCAGCTTTCGTATTCTTCGAACCGGGCCGGTAGGAGAGGTGGAAGTTAAAGTGTTCGAAGAATAGAGCCCACCGCGCCTGCCTGGGGTTAAGCTGTTTGGTCTGGTGAATAACGGTGAGGTTCTGATGATCGTCCTGGAGCCAGTGACGTCATTCTTACAGAGCCCACTTGATGGCCAGCAGTTCACAGTCCCCTATCCCGTAACGCTGTTAGTGGAGTTACATTTTCTTAAGAAGAAACTACAAGGATGTAGTTTCTCGTCTGGACCGCGTTGGGAGAAGACCGCTCCTACGCCCACATCGGAGGCGTCCACCTCGACAACGAAGGCCTTGGCTGGGTTGGGATGGATGAGGATGGGTGCGGTGGTAAACAGGTGACATAACTGATGAAAGGCTTGGATGGCTTCGAGGTTGAGATGAAATTCTCCACGAGATGGTTTGGTGAGAGCAGACAGAGCAGTTGCGCTGAAGCCCTGGATGAATCGCCGGTAGAAATTGGCGAACCCCAGAAACCGTTGTAGCTGTTTGAGAGACGTGGGTAGGGGCCACGAACGCACAGCTTCCAACTTCTGGGGATCCATGGCCACACCCTGCGAGGAGATGACGAAGCCAAGGAATTTGGTGGTGTGCTGGTGAAAGGCACATTTCTCCAACTTACAGAACAACTGGTGGGCCAGCAACCTCCGAAGGACTGCTCGGACATGCTGGGTATGTTCCTCGAGGGTCTTGGAGTAGATTAGGATGTCATCTAAGTATGCGTAGCACCATCTACCCAGCATGTCCCGGAGAACGTCATTGATGAATTGTTGAAAGACGGCCGGACTGTTGCACAGACCAAACGGCATAACCAGAGTCTCATAGTGCCCAGTGGGGGTTATGAAGGCCGTCTTCCACTCATCGCCCTCCCTGATGCGGACCAAGTTGCGGCTCGTCTCTTGCTGAACACCTCAGCCAGGTCACGGTACTGAACGGGGACTCCGTCCAGCTTGACATTGGGGCCCTCGGACTCCCCAGAACACGTCCCAGCCTTGAGACAAAGCTCCTGACAGGTCGCCCCCCAGTGGACAATCCTGTTGTTGGTCCAGGAGATAAACAGATCGTGAGTAACCAGCCACGGGTGCCCCAGAATGATCGGAGGTGAGGTGAGTTGGGTGAGGAAGAATTGAATCTTTTCGGTGTGATTGTCAATGATAAGTTGAATCTCTTTGGTGCACTGAGTGACGGGGCTGAAGTTGAGGGGGCAACTGTCAACGGCTGTGATATTAAGGGGCTGGGATAACACCTCAGTCTCAATCCCCAAGTGGGCGGCGTAAGCCTGATCGATAAAGTTCCCCGCCGCACCTGAATCAACAAATGCAGTGGAGACGATCCGTTGGTGGCCCACAAGGAGTGATACCTGAAGCAGCAACCGGGAAACAGCTGAGTCGTAGTTGGAGGAAACTTGACCAGATGAAGACCTTCCCCTCTTCACCTGGTCTGGCTGTTTCCCGGACGCAGAGGGCAAACAGCTCGGTGGTGGTCTGGGGAGGCGCAATAGGCACAAAGACCTTCGCGGTAGCGTCTAGCCCTCTCTGCTGTCGTCAGGGAGGTGCGTCCTATTTGCATGGGTTCCCTGGCTCCGAGTGAGTGGGCGTCTGAGTTTGAGGAGGAGACGGTGCAGCGACAGCGTAGGTGGATGGTTGATCCGAAAGACGATGGCGGAAGATGGAGGTGGCTGGTAGGTGAGGAGACCGTCGGTTGGAGTGACCCATGCATTGATCCACCCGAAGGGCTAGCTGGATCATGCCCTCCAGGGTGCCCGACAGTTCACGCACAGCCAGTTCGTCCTTGAGGCGGATGGAGCGTCCTTCATAATAGGCTGTGCGGAGCGCCGCGTCACTCCACTGGGTCTGGACAGAGAGAGTGCGAAATTCAGTGGTGTATCTGCTGACGCTGCGCTCGCCCTGTCTCAGGTGGTATAATCGAGAATCCACCTCCACCTCGCTCTCAGGATGTTGAAAGGCGGCCCTGAGTTGAGTGGAGAATTCAGGATATGAGTGAGTGGTGAGGCCGTCAGCTCTCAGGACTGCCGCAGCCCACTCAGCTGCCTGCCCGGTGAGAAGACAGATGAGCAGTGCGATCCGGCTGCAGTCTGAGGGATAACGTTGTGGGACCAGACATTCTGTCACGAAGACTGGACGAGAAATGAATGATCAGAATTCAAGTCCCCTTGTAGCGTGACGGAAAACTCAAACGCGGAAGAGCGCGAGTGAGTAGGTTAACCACGCTGTTATTCTGAGAACGCTCCGTAAAGGAGTAGAGATTTCCACCAAGAAATCCGCATTCTCACACGCACACAGACCAAGGAGCATAAAGAGTACTCACATGAGTTGATAGATGAAGGGACCTGACGTAGAGAAGTCATGAACTCAATGTCTGGTGCTAAACAACACCAGCTTCCTGCTTAAATACCTGCGTGAGGTTACTTCCGTGTCCTCGTGACCTCACGTGATCTGGTACGTGTGACATATTAAATGCAAATTATGCCATCAACTCTGACTGAGCTCTATCATGACGCTGTATTGAGTGTATCAGAATAACAGATGAATGTTATCCTGACAGCAGACAGATTTCTTTGACGAGCATTTATGTGAACCGCCAGCTTGTCAATGCCTTTCCAGCACAAACGCCAAAATTTGTTTAATATCGATTCCTTGGTGTTAAGCACTGGACGCATAGGAAGTCATTTAGAGGAGGAACAAAAGCAAAACAGAAAAGCTTGTTATTCACATCTGTGAGCTTCTCTTCCAGTTCTTTGTATCTGTTTTAATTCACACTGTGTGAAAATGACACAGACCCTTTAAACTGTGCTCTCAGCCCACATTAATGCGGTAAACCCACAGCGCTCTTCATATGTAATGTTGGTCACGTCTTAAATCGGAGTCTGAATTATGAATCCGGAATCTCTGGTGAGCTTTAATATAATATGAGGCTGGGGTCTGTCAAAGGACGTCAATCAACCACGGATGAGCCAATCACAGCGCACACTCATTCATATTCATGCTCGGGGCGCTTCAGAAACACACACACACACACTTGTCTAAGAGTCTCTTTAGAAGCGCTGCTGTGATGCTGGAGCGCGTAAGAGATGCTGAGGCTCTGACTTTACCATTACTGCAAAAACTGCATGAACACCAAACCACAGTGTGATTGTACAGTTCAGAGGTTTAGGAGCATGAACACACTGCAGTATTTCTCCCTCATGCTCACACACACACAAACATACACATACACTATAAGATAAATAAATGAAATAGAAGATAAATGTAAAAAAAAAAGATCAATCTATCTATTGTTCTTTAATTCTTTCATTCTATTGTTTTATCTATCGTTCTCTCATTCTATTATTTGTTTGTTTATCTATTAATCTATCCATCTGTCTGTCTTGTAATTAATTTAATACATATTTGCTGAATATGTATCTCGTTAATTTGTTCGTTCATTCATTTGTTTATTCTTCTTAGCATTTGTTTGTTTGTTTGATCATTACTGATAACTTGTTTGCTCTTCCTATCATTTGAACATTCATTATTTCATCCATCCATCCAAGCTTGTCTTTATAAAATATTTCTGTAAAATATTAGTAATATGATTCTCTTTAAATTTCCATAATTTTAGTTTCTTAAATGAGCATATCAGCACCACGTTTGATACCTCAATTAAAATCAAAATCCTGTTCAGTGAGTGAATGTAAACTTTTTAAGGGCATCATTATCTCAATACTAAATGACATAAATGTCAATAACAAATGTCAAAACCAACCACCTAGCAACACCCTGACAACCTCTCAGAACAATTAGCTGCAATTAGCCCACCCTGAGCACGCTTGCATTGCGTTTAGCCCAGACAAGTAAGGCTCATAATTTCTTCATAAAATACAAAAATAAATGATACATTTATGCTAGTGCTCAAACCTCCCAGCATTTCTTTGTTTGTTTTTCCTCTGGCATAATCACGAGCAAAACAAGTGTGAATAAGAGAGAAATTTTAATGCTATGTGACATGTTGAGACATCACTTTATATCTGCATTTACAGTATATCTCAAAAAGCGATCACACACTGAAAACACAGAACAGAACAAGGTAAAAAAGAGATGTGCGGGCAATACTGCAGGAATTCATGTGCAATCCCGTGCAACGCGTGGGAGTTCGACTGATCTGGTATTGACACCGTCTAAACAAAAGTTAAAGAGCGTGTTCTTTTACCCTCAGTCACGTCCTTTGACAAGAGTTACTCAAACACAGACAAACGCTGATGTGTGTTTAGGCGGTAATTCTGCTGAACGCAAGCATGCAGTGTTAACCTGCTGTGAAGCTGCTGAATCATTTCGCCTGAGGATGAAGTACAGAGGACATCCACACTCACAATGACATCCCATAATACCAGTCACACTGTCCCAAAACAGACACACGGCTGGATATAGAGATAAGTGTGTGTTAGCTAAGACAAAACCCATCCTGCACTGTCAACTCTACAGACATGAATGATCCCTCAAATCATGTGTGCTGTTGAGGAGAACGTGCTGATACTTAACTGACCCTGGTGAAGAAAACAGCATATGCTGGTTAGGCAGGTTTTGAAGCTGGGATGCTGGTTTAGGATGGTCCTTTTGCTGGTTTATGTTGGTCCTTTGCCAGCATGTGACCAGCCTAAATCAGTAAAGGACAAGCTTTAACCAGCATCCCACCTTCAAAACCTATATAACCAACATGCTGTTTTTTCAGTATAACAGTAAAACGCACGAAAGCAACATTGAAGAAAGAGCATGAGCTAAAACTAGAGACCAGAAATATCAAAGGGACACTAGGACTTCATGCCAGTCATATGAAACCTAGCAACTATACAGAAATTGTCCTCTTAGCAACCACATTAAAATGTGCCTAAACCGTCATAACACCCAAGAAACTGCAGAGCAACATACTAAAACACACCCAGAACACAGGAAACAAGCTAAAAATCCAAACTCCAAAACATGAACTATACTAACAGTTTCTAACGTTAATTTTGAAAAAAAAAAAAAAAAAAGTGTGCATTTGCAGCACGCCGCTGATGTTAGTGTGTGTCTGCTGTAAGTGTGCTCAGGTACGGTGGAGATCAGAGAGAAGCATTGAGTTATTAAACTGTTTAATGCTGCATGCAGGTAAACATCTCGGAAACAGATTATTCAGAACATCCGCAAAATGCATGCATAAAATAAATAATAGATGAGATTTTTTCTGATTTAAAATGCCCCTATTTTTAAAGCAGCTTAAGCTAGCTGCTGTGGGTTTTCTATCAGGGATGCTTACATGATAATAAAATGCCATGATCACAGTTTCATCATTAATGCCAGTTTCATGTGTAAATACTGTATATGACAGAGACTCCTCCTCCAGAAGGGCCTGAAGTGAGAGTGACATTATTGAGAGAAGTGTCTCATCAGACCAAGCGTTTTCAGTTCAGGTCATCACACTGAACCTACAGAAGACTTTCATTAATCAGCCGCCTGTCTCGCTCACCTCTAGCGACACGCTTTTACTTCAGTTAGAAATCAGTGCTGACGCTCTTTAGGTTTTAAGGTGCTTAAGTCCTGGCTATTTATTGATAAATTCATAAGGAACGATCTCTGGAGGAATCCTTATGTTAAACTGAACTCTTTCAGAGCTGTATATCCGGGGGTGTTGTCATTATTTCAGAAGTGAGGGGGAAAGAAATGTCAAATGTCATAGTACTTTTTTTTTAATTGACAAATTTAATTATTCTTTATTCTTTATCACTTCCTTTTAATTGCCTAGGAAATCTAATACACAGTTGAACTATATTATTACTATACTATACTACTATATATGGGTCCTACTATACTACTATATATGGGTCCTACCACCAAAGTATTATCAACACAGCCCACAGCGCCCGGGAATACCTCACACGATAGCTATTTCTGCAGAACAACTGCCTCCTAGTGGTCCGGAGCATTTCTGGTGTGTTGTGAGCTTATGTTTGCTGTTTTAAATGTTGTTGTGTTGTGCACTACTGGGCCATTGTAGTAAACAGCAATAGCTAGATGCTTTTGTCCATATTATGGATTTCCTGGCGCGTCATAATTTCTATTACTATTTCTATAGTCTATCTTGGACTTTCTACTCAAGAGCTCCCTCCGAGTATGGATGAACCACACTGCATGAGAGTGTTTTGCACTTCATGATGTTCACTTCAGTTCACTGGATACGAATAAAACATAAAAAGTCCTGTCTCTTTAAAATTTATTTCCACGTTTAGTCACAGGGGCAGTTTCCCGAACAGGGTTTAAGACTAGTCCTAGATAAAAAAAAAAATGTTAAGAGCTAAACTGTACGACGGAGCTTAAGTGCCACCAAAAAAAAAAAAAAAAAAATCTAAAGCTACGAGAATAAAGTCGTAATGTTACGAGATTAATGACGAAACTATGAGAATAAAGTCGTAATGTTGCGAGATTAATGTAGAAACTACGAGAATAAAGTCGTAATGTTATGAGAATAAAGACGAAATACTACGAGAATAAAGTCGAAATATAAAATTTAGTATAATGCACTTGTAAATGACACGGATTGTGTCACGATGACGCTGAACAAACTCACGCTCGCGCTTCCTCGTGAGCAAGGAGAACACGGAGCCAAGAACTAAGGTGCAAACTGGACATATATTAAAACAAGAAAACAAAGAAACAAGGAAAGTGCAACAAGTTTCACAGAGCTGGACAAAACACATGTAACTTTATTGACGGGCAACTGGGCACTGAACAAGACACTGTTTAAATACTAGACACAATCAAGGCATAATGGGGAACACCTGGACACAAACGGCTGGCAAGGAGTGAACATTGATTACAAGGGTGGGGTTACAGATGATGAGGACAGCACAAGGGAGACAGAAGGTAAACATAAACACAGGCACAATGACACATAAAGACACAGACACAAGGCAACGCCTACAGCATGACATAGCCCCCCCTATAAGGAGAGGCTTCCAGACGCTAGACACAACAACAACAACAAAAAAGTCCTGGGGGTGGAGCAGACGGCAGAACAGCCCACCTGGGCTCGCCAGGCGATGTGCTCTCTTGAGCCGACCCAACAGTTAATTGGCCCTCCAAGGCGGAGCCATGACCATGCCGATGCTGACATTACCCTCCGAGACTGAGCCGACAGAGAAGACGCCCTCCCAGACCGACTGAAACCTGATTCGGGGACCTCAATGGGCTGTGCAGCCACCGTTGAGGCCTCTGGGGATTCTACGGCCGAAACAGACATCTCCAGAGGTAGTGCAGCCTCTGGTGGACCCGATGGAGTCTCTGTGCCATACACTGGTTCCGGAGGTTCGGGCCATGGAGCCTCAAGGGTCTCGTGTAGCTCTGGTGAATGGACCAGGTCTGGCGGATCCAGCCACTCTGATTCTGGATCACAGACTGGGTCTGGCGGATCCGGCCACTCTGGTTCTGGATCACAGACTGGGTCTGGCGGATCCGGCCACTCTGGTTCAGGATCACAGAACGGGTCTGGCGGATCTGGCCACCCTGAGTCAGGGTCACAGGCCTCGGATAACTTGACTGGCTGGGGAACCAGGATTGACTGGATACACCAGGATACACTTCCCCTCATACCGTCAGACGATCTCAGAGGCGGACACCTCCGAATGGCGAGATGGGACCCCGGTAGTTGCATCTACGGATGCGGATCGAAGTCCACGAAGATGTGCATGTTCGCTCTGAACGCCATCTTCCTTGTGGTCCGTCGATCTGTCACGATGAGGCTGAACAAACTCGCGCTTGTGCTTCCTCGTGAGCAGGGAGAACACAGAGCCAAGAACTAAGGTGCTACTGGACATTTATTAAAACAAAAAAACAAAGAAACGAGGACAAGCGATGAGCAACACAGAGCTGGACAAAACTTTATCGACGGACAATTGGGCATTGAACAAGACACAGTTTAAACACTAGACACAATCAAGGATAAAGGGGAACACCCGGACGCACACGGCTGGCAAGGAGTGAACACTAAGGACGAAGGTGGGGTTACAAATGAGAGACAACATGGAAATACAAAAGGTAAACAAGAGCACATGAAACTAGACACAAGCAAAAACACAGGCACAAGACAATAGACAAGGCACAAGGCAATGCCCAAGGTGTGACAGTTAGGAACCTCATTAATGAAAAACACTATTTTAATTCATATTTATAATTAATATTTTTTATATAATATATACAGCTAACATGAACAATAAACCAATGCACTAAAGCATTTATTAATCTTAGTTAATTTTAACATTTACTAATATATTAGTATAATCATAAGCCCTCTCTGTTAAAATAATTTAATGGTTCTAAGCTAACATTAACAAAGTTAATACTGCAACAAATGTATTACTATCTGTTGTTGTAAGTCAGTGGGATCTCATTGGGAATTGCTAGCATTTTTAAAATGATCTACAGCAGCAATATTTTTTTCTTTAGTTGTTGTGTATGAAATAGCAGGACCAAACAAACCAGCAATGTACCATGGGAAATCAAGTGACATCAGATACAAACACATACATACACAAGAACACAGACACACCCTGTGGACCCCCAGACTCTTCCCGCCATGATGCAGCCAGTAGAGGTACAGAGGTTTCCCAAATAACAGCACTGGTACCGACAGCAGAGCCACCACAACTAGAAACACCTGGAGTCCCAACTGTTAGAAGAGGATTAACACAAACACATATATCAGCCAGACTGAAGGAAGTGCTCACACTCATGTGCACACACACACATACACATACCTGGCCAGGGTAAAGGTGCATAGTAGCATTTTCCTGCATTAGGAACATGTTGATAAAGTGGATGAGAATGCTAGGAGCCAGCTGTGAGTCTCGTGCTGAGAATGTTAGCCATTTGTAAAAGATCATGAAGACCAAGTACCCAAAAAGACAAAGCAAAAAGAGCAGTTCAGGAAGAAAGAGAAGATAGATCTTAAACTTCTGTCGGAAGTGCCTGTAATACACAGAGGTAAAAAGAGCAGAATTTAGACATAATGTAAAGCGTTCACAAGCAAATTGAGCTCAGTGCAGAGAGTGTTTGAGTGTTTAAGTAAGGACTGATATGCTTCTAAAAATTATCTATGCAAATCACACAGACTGTTTTTATATGGACCTTTTCATTGCATTTTAAATCATCACTTAACCGAAGTGGACTTAATTTAACTTATCATGGTACTGGAGCCAAAGCAATTGATTAAAAATGTACATACTGTATAACCCTAAGAATTCTTTGTAACACTATTCCCCGAAATCAAAGGCTTAGCCTAGTCCTAGAATAAAAATGTAATCCAAGCTTTTTTCTGCTGAAATAAACATGAAAAAATATATTAAAATATGCTGATGCCTTTGTTTTGACTCAAGATGCGAAACGGTAAGGTTTTTTTCTAAGGCACATTTATTAAAATTACTTAAAATATCCAAATTAAACTATGGCCTAATCCCGGCTTAGTATAAGATTAGTCTAAGCAGAACAAAACTTTAATAACATGTAAATGCAGTAAATATTTAAAATGATTACATTAAAGATATTTAATTTATAAATAAAGAAGTAAACGACCATTTTATTTACAACATTTCATTTACAAATAAACAATAAATACATTTGTAAAGAAATATGTATTTAAATTATCTTTAAAAAACATATAAATATACACACAAAAAATATTACTTTGACTATGTATTTTTACCCCATTGTTATTATGGCTTATTGATGTTGACTGGAACTAAAACCTTGAAAACTTTGCTACTTAAAATCACTTAATCACTAAGTGATTTTAGGGAAAAATATAATATATAATATTAGGGAAAATATATATTATATAATATAATATATAATACTTATAATGATTAAATAACCAACCCATAAATAAGGCTCACTCACAGGTGGTTGAAGACACTGAGCACCACCCCAAAGCTCATGTGGATGACTCCAATGATCACAGACATCTTCATCTTGTAGGAGTTGAGAAAGGTCAGACGATTTACAGCCATGGTCCAAATCTACAGGCCGATTGAATATGAATTAGAGCTCTGAATCCAACATCAGCTAATTACTCTGAGCAGTAATTTCAGGATGTGGCTTCCACCCACAGAAATGTGGTTTATAAATCTTCAGAGAGTGTGTACTCACTGGATCAATGCCCAATGGATAAGGTCCTGAGAAAACACCAGAAACGTTGGGATCCAAGGTGAGTAAAGCATTTGTGTGTAGAGTTTCATTTCTATGCCAGAATAAAAGAGGAAATACAACAACATGTAATTACCATAAATATTGTGGATCCTTAAATAAAAATAAAGCTGAACTGACGGACCCAAGCACTATTATGAGAAAGCAATGGCATTAAGCAGATAAATGAAAGGATTTTTTTTCTAATTGTTTTATTGACACACTTTCTGCTACCAGATGGTACTGCTATACCAGTTCTTGGGCACTTAAAAGTGTGTTTTGTGTCTTACGTCCACTCCTGCTGTGTGAACATGGCCTTGACACTCCAGGCTGAGCCAAAGATGTTGAGGGATTTGGAGAAACAATCATTATAAATAAGTCCAGTGTATATGGAGAATAAACCCATCATCAGTATGATGTACCTCCCATCAAAAAAGGTCATCCAGATCTGAGACAAACATTTAATCAGAAACAATAAAATGAAAAAAGATAGACCACAGCTAATTGCAAGTAGTTTAATTAAATCTAATTACAACTCTGACCTCATTTCCTGGTCGTCTCTGCTTATGGTCCTTCTCAGTCAAAATCATCCACAAAGCAAAACACGTCATAACTGAACCATGACCAAGATCTCCGAACATCACCGCAAACAGGAAGGGAAACGTGATAATGGTATAAGGAACTGCGAGGGAAAGAAAAAAAAAACTACTCAATAACAATCTGAAAATTATAAATATTAAGCAGTACAAGGGTGACCTTTTAACATTTAACATTAACATTCTGTCAGAATTAGCCTTTTTGGCTAATTCTGGCACAATTGCAGTTGTGTTTATTAATGTACACTGCCCCTGTAAACAAAAAAATGTAACTTAAACAATTGTTTTCAACATTGATAAAGATCTTAAGCATCAAATCAAATTAGCATATTAGAATGATTTTTGAAGGACCAAGTGACACTGAAGACTGGAGGAATGATGCTGAATGATTCAGCTTTACCATCACATGAATAAATTACATTTTAAAATATATTGTCACAAATGGCAAAGGAGTACAGGACAACAAAGTAAGAAAGAACAAAATTTCCCGGTGGGTGGATTTATTGACAAAGGTGAAATAAAGTCACTATCGCGGGAGCTGAGCAGTCCCTTTAAGGCACTTCTCCGGAAATGCAGGGTAAAGCAATACCCTGTTGAAAAAAGCTCAATAGCTGGCTTCTGATGAAAAAGACAGACCCGTTAGTTCAGAGTGTTGGAGTCAAATGAAGCTCAGTGTCTGGGGTGCCCTGTCACGGCTTATCTGGCCGCGGGCTAAGAAACATCAGCTGGGCAGGATCAGCCGCTGATGAGTCTTGCCAGCTCCCTCATTGGTAACCAGGGCAACGCTGATCTGATCTCAGGACACTCGTCACACTCCCCTTCCCAAGTGTTGTCCTAGTACTGGAGGTACAGAATGGCAGACACAAGGAGAAAATTTGCGGGTGGGTGTGGAGCAGTGTTGGGTGTAACGCGTTACAAACACGTTCCTTTCTGGTTTCCCGAGTTGTTCGTTCATCACGTGTCAGCCCCGAAACGTTAACCTACAGTATGCAGCCGGCTC
Organism: Enteromius viviparus; assembly: GCA_032353835.1. NCBI lineage: Eukaryota > Metazoa > Chordata > Actinopteri > Cypriniformes > Cyprinidae > Enteromius > Enteromius viviparus. Next base: position 747,103 of record JAUCNO010000977.1, on the reverse strand, counting down.
AGTACCCGAAACAGGAGATTCAATAATTCCAAAACAAAAAACTATAGGATGTTGCGCTGATGTGCATGCACGACTAAACGAATCATTCCAACAAGATGACTCGTTTCTTCCCGAGTCAGTTTGTTCAAGAACGATCTATCACTAGATAAAAAATGGAAAAACGGGGGAAAATGAAAGAGTCAACAACGGCAAGCTCTTTTTCAAAGGAAGGTTACCAGCAACAGAAAGCTATTTTTGACGGGTGAAGATTCAGTCATTATTTTGAATATGTTCAACGGAAGGGAAAATAACTTGACGGTGAAGTGCACACTCTGCCCGGGGAGAACACTTCGCTCCACCGCTTGTAACTCTACCTCCTTACCTTAACATTGTCTATTTATAACAAGTACAAGAATATATTAACTATCAAATGGATTGTTAAACATTGAGGAAGTTAATACTTGTTTGTACTTGATTGCACAAGTACAGTTGTTTGTAGTTATTTGTGCTAGACAGTGCCAGTCTGTTGTTGGGGTAATAAAGACCCTAAAGAACACTCCTCTTTTTAATGTTCTCCCTCCATCTGATGCATCTCAGGCAATTATAAAGTAATTAAGAAAAAAAAAATTATATTACTATTAATGTAACTAGTTACTTTCTTTTGTCACAAATGGCAAAGGAGCACAGGACAACAAGGTAAGAAAGAACAAAATTCCCCGGAGGGTGGATTTATTGACAAAGGTGAAATCAAAAATAAAGTCACTATCGCAGGAGCTGAGCGGTCCCTTTAAGGCGCTTCTCTTGAAGCCATTGGTAACCAGGGCAATGCTGATCTGATCTCAGGACGCTTGTCACAATATACAAATATACATATTTCACAATATTTTTTTTTTAAAGGACGGCGGACATGGCTAATGGTGAACCATACGAGCCACTTTTATCTAGCCTAATCTGTTAATAATAGTCATAATAAATATATATATATATATATATATATATATATATAGTATAACTAAAGGGAAAACTAAAATAAACCATCCTAGATCTGAATGAATGAAATATTCGTATTAAATACTTTGCTCTTTACATAGTTGAATGTGCTGATAACAAAATCACAGAACAATTATGAATGGAAATCTAATTTATTAACCCAGTGAGGTCTGGATTTCGAGTCACACTTAAAATTGAAGTGGAAAAACAAACTACAGGCAGGTTCAACTTTGATGTAAAGTCAAACTGTCTTAGATGACAGTGTTATTAAGTGTTCATGATATGGACCGCCTGGGACACAGAAACAGTTTCTTCCCCCAGGCGGTCCATATCATGAACACTTAATAACACTGTCATCTTTGCACATACATGTACAAACTTACTTAAAATGTTATTTTATATTATTTATTGTGTTCTTCGTGCTACTTGTACACTTCTTGTATATTTGTATATTTGTACACTGTTTTGTATATTTGCATATTATTCTTTTTATTACCTGTTTCTTGTCTTGTCACCGTCAATCTGTTGCACTGTAAAGCTTTGTCACAAAAACAAATTCCTCGTATGTGTAAACATACCTGGCAATAAAGCCCATTCTGATAAAGCCCATTCTGATTCTGATTATGCCATTGATCTCAGAGATGTCACAACGGTGGTTCCAATATTCCTGGATGAGTGGGGGGCACTGTTTACGTTTGTCATGTCTTTGTGACATGTCTCAGTACCTCAAGCTGGGGGTCCTGTGCAGTGGTTAACCTTAGTTCTCTCAGCTTATCGTCACTTACTTGGATGTTTGCTATTAAGGTGTGTATTTGTGCATCCATACCTTCATTTAAGTTGCTGTCTTTATACTCAATGGCTTTACGTGAAAGGGTGTTGGCCACGGGTATCTGTTTTCCGGGTTTGTGGAGTATGTGGATGTTATATTTCTGAAGTTGGAGTATCATCCTCTGTAGGCGGGGAGGGGCTGAAGCGAGTGGCTTCCTGAGTATCGCCTCTAGAGGTTTGTGGTCTGATTCCACAGTTACTTTTCTGCCATACATGTATTCATGGAACCTTTTACATCCGAACAGTACTGCGTACAACTCCTTTTCTATTTGGGCGTAATTTTGTTCTGTGCTGTTGAGGGACTTTGAGGCGTAGGCCACAGGTCTGTAATCTTGAAGTAAGACTGCCCCTAAGCCGTTCTTGGACGCATTTACCTGGAGGGTTAGATCCTTTTGTGGGTCGAAATATGACAGTACTGGGTGATTTGTAATCATCTCTTTGATTCGTTTGAATGCTCTGTCATGTATCGCATCCCATACATACTCGCTATCCTGCTTTAGCAGCTGTCTGAGCGGTGCATTCACCTCTGAGAGGTGTGGTGTGAACCTGGCTAGGTAGTTGATCATGCCAAGTATGGTCTCCAATTCCGACTTAGACTGTGGGGGCTGCATCTCTTGTACGGCTTTTATCTTTTGTGGGTCTGGACATATGCCTTCGCATGAGAGCCTGTGACCGAAATAACTAACCTCTTGGACACCGATGCGGCATTTGTCAGGGTTCAGTTTGAGTCCTCTCTCGTGCGCTGTAGCATAGCCCTTAGGTTCGTGTCATGTTCCTCTTTGTCTTTGCCGAATACAAGGATTTTGTCGACTATAGCAGCTACGCCCTTGAGGCCTTCGTAGGTCTCATTTACACGCCTCTGAAATTCGTCCTGCGCCGAGTTGATGCCGAAAGGCAGGCGAAGAAACCTGTATCTGCCGAATGGCGTATTAAATGTGGTCAGCATTGATGATTCCGTACTTAGCTTGATAGCCCAGTAACCCGATCTTGCGTCTAGGACACTGAAACATCGGGCTCCAGCAAGTTTAGTGGTGACCTCTTCAAGTGTGGGAAGAGGGTAATATGGTCGCTGGATGGCTTTGTTGAGGTCTCTAGGGTCTAAACACACTCGTAGTTTTTGGCTGTTGGGCTTTTCAACTACTACTAGTGCATTTACCCATTCCGTGGGCTCAGTTACTTTGACGATAATGTTATTGTCTTCCATTTTGTCTAGTTCCTCTTTTAGTCGGGTACGTAGTGCAATGGGAACTCTGCGTGGAGGGTAGATTACAGGCGTTGCATGTGGGTTAATTCGTAGTGTGCATTCACCGGCGAATTCTCCGATGCCTTGGAACACGTCTGCATATTCCTTCAGTATGGGCTTGGTTGTAATGTTCGCCTTAGCTTCCTCTTGACTTATTCCCATTATCAGTTTGATGAGGTTTAGGTCTAAACTGGCGCTCAAACCTAGGATGGGAGGAGCTTTAGCTTTGACTATGTGAAACTCCAGCATCGCTGAGTGGTCATCGTGTTCACATTTCAGTATGCAGGTGCCTTGGACTTCCAGCGTGTTGCCTCCATATGCCGTTATAGACTGCGTGGGTGGTGTTACTGGCATTCCTTGGAATAAATCATTAAAAGTGTGGTTTGGTATGCCGTTTATTTCTGCACCGGAATCTATTTTGAATTTAACCGTTTGCTGTCTTGGTCCAATTTTAATGTCCGCATAAGCCTGCACATTGTTCTTAGCTGTATTCACCGTTGTGATACTGTCTATGTATAACTCGCACTGGTTGTCATCATCATTTTGCTCTATGGCATGTACAGGTCTTTTCTGAAGTTTAAAAGGGGCAATGATCTTTGTTTTGCAAGCTTTTGCAAAGTGGTTGTATTTTTTGCATTTGATACACTGTTTACCTTTAGCTGGGCAGACTTCTCTTGGGCTGTGTGAGCTTGCACATCTGTCACATTCTCTTTGTGCTGGTTTGTAGTCTTTTGTTTTTGTGTATCTGTTAGCATTTTGCCGTTGTCTTGTTGCATTCATGGCATAAATTTTGGGAGTGTCTTTTGTGCCAGTCATTTCCTTAAGCTGTGTCTGTGCTAGCTCATGGGAGCGTGCGATGTCTATGGTCTTTTCCAATGTTAGTTCGGCACCCTGGCTTAGCAGTTTCTCACGAATGCGCGGCGAATTAGTGGCGAAAACAATGCGGTCACGGACCATTTCGTCACTGTTTGGGTATCCGCAGTCTTTGACGAGCAACTTCAGTTCGGTAATAAAGTGTTCAAATGTTTCGCCATCCGCCTGTGTTTTCTCGTGAAAGCGATATCTGGCGTAGATCGGGTTAGATTTCGGGGTGATATATGCTGCGTATTTGTCATAGTATGTCTGTAGTTTCTTAGCTTCGTCTTCGGTAAGTGTCCAGGTATTAAATATATCCTGTCCCTTCTCCCCGATCCATAACAGTAGGTAACTGCACTTATCTGATTCGCGTTTCTCCCGTAGTGGACCTGAAAACATCAGTTCGGCTTGTTGCTTGAACCGCCTCCATGCTTCGGGTAGATTCGGCGAGTCCCAGTCCATGCGCGGGGCTGGAATTCCATACGCGTCCATCGTCTTTGTTGTGAGTGGGTCTATGGGCCTCTACTCTGACACCATGTTGTACTTGCCCTTTGGCACTTGTATATAATCTTAATAAACACAATACTACGACGTAGTTTTAGTGGTTCTCTTTACTCTGAACTCTTCACTTCCTTGCCACAACTCTCGTACACACATGGTCTCGCGATAGCGATGACGTCACATTAGCTGTATTCAGTGTCTCTACAGAACTGACATATCAGGATGTTACATCTCCCTTCCAAACAAATAGCTTATGTTCTGGGTATACAAGTTCAGTGTGACATTCCGTATGATTCAAGTATAAACACATTGTAACATGCTAACAGCTTTAACTGAACTTGATGATTCGACACCAACTAGTGTAAACAAAAAAAAATATATATATGTTCTTTTGGACAGTCAAATATGCATATTTTGTAATTACAAGAATAAAGAGACATTATATGCATCTCAGGCAATTCTTGAATGAATCTAGATAACAACTAGACTGGTTAACAAAACATTCTCTTGTGTGGACCTTCTATAAGCATATAGTGGTTTTTATTGTCCTTTGAACTCCGAACGTCATGCTACTATAGGTCAAGAATTTGTCTAGGCTTTACTGCACGGCCTGATCTTGTGGTGTATGTACAAAGATCCTTATGTGTAAGTTCAGGTGGTTTTTGAGCAAGTTCAGGCTGCAGCCCTGAGGTAGTGCAGTGAGTTGGTTTGGACTGCTGGTTTTCAAACTCGTTGGGGTTTTCCTTGGTTTCGCGCAGGTGCCGCCTATTGCGCCGGAATAGATGTCCTTCATCTGTTCGGATGTTGTAGCTTCTTTGCGTGTTGGCGGGCTGTATGACCTTTGCCTGTCGCCATGATCCATCCTCTTGACGAAAACGGATGTCTGTGCCTGCAGTTAAAGGGGTTAGTGTTTTTGCAGATCTGTTGTAGTAGAGCTGCTGTCGCTTTTGACAAGCTCTTCTTCGACTTCGGTGTATGTGCTGGGGTATGACCTGGGGTTGGAGACGTGCTGCTGTAATGGGGAGGATTGATCGTAGCCTGCGACTCATCAGAAGTTGGGCTGGTGATTTAAAGTTATCCACGGGTGTGTTTCGGTATTCCAACAATCCTAGATAGTGATCTTTCCCATCAGCTTTTGTTTTCTCCAAGATGTGCTTTGCGGTTTGAACCGTTTTCTCTGCTAATCCGTTGCTTTGCGGATATCTTGGGCTTGTGGTGATGTGGTCAAAATCCCACGATTTTGCAAATCTGCGGAATTCCTCCGCATTGTAACAGGGTCCGTTGTCGCTGATTAAGCGCTCTGGTATGCCGTGACGTGCAAAGGCTTCTTTGAGTTTAGTGATGACAGCTGTAGCGGTACAATTGTGAAGTTTTTCCATCTCAAAATATCGGCTGTAGTAGTCAACGATGACTATGTGGTTTTGTCCATCCCATATGAACAGGTCCGTTCCTACCACTTGCCATGGCCTTTCAGGAATGTCGTGTGGCATCAAAGGTTCTTTGGTGTTGGCACCGCGTCGTTCCTGGCAGATGTTACATTGTCCTACCAGTGTTTCAATTTGTTGTCCCATTCGTGGCCAAAACAGAAGATCGCGTGCTCTGTGCTTACATTTTTCTACTCCCATGTGACCTGTGTGGATGCGGGCTAGCATGTCCTTTCGTAAGCACTGGGGTACTATAATTTTCTCTCCTTTAAACATTATGCCGTTGATCTCAGAGATGTCACAACGGTGGTTCCAATATTCCTGGATGAGCGGTGGGCACTGTTTACATTTGTCGGGCCAGCCGGTCTTTGTGACATGTCTCAGTACCTCAAGCTGGGGGTCCTGTGCAGTGGTTAACTTTAGTTCTCTCAGCTTATCATCACTTACTTGGATGTTCGCTATTAAGGTGTGTATTTGTGCGTCCATACCTTCGTGCAGGTTACTGTCATGATACTCGATGGCTTTGCGCGAAAGGGTGTCGGCCACTGGTATCTGCTTTCCGGGTTTGTGGAGTATGTGGATGTTATATTTCTGAAGTTGGAGTATCATCCTCTGTAGGCGGGGAGGAGCTGAAGCGAGCGGCTTCCTGAGTATCGCCTCGAGGGGTTTGTGGTCTGATTCCACAGTTACTTTTCTGCCATACATGTATTCATGGAACCGTTTACATCCGAACAGTACAGCGTATAACTCCTTTTCTATTTGGGCGTAATTTTGTTCTGTGATGTTGAGGGACTTTGAGGCGTAGGCCACAGGTCTGTCATCTTGAAGTAAGACTGCCCCTAGGCCGTTCTTGGATGCATCTACCTGCAGGGTGAGTTCTTTTTGTGGGTCGAAGTATGACAGTACTGGGTGATTTGTTATCAGCTCTTTGATTCGCTTGAATGCTCTGTCATGTATCGCATCCCATACATACTCGCTATCTTGCTTCATTAGCTGTCTAAGCGGTGCATTCACCTCTGAGAGGTGTGGTGTGAACCTGGCTAGGTAGTTGATCATGCCAAGTATGGTCTCCAGCTCGGACTTAGACTGTGGTGGCTGCATCTCTTGCACGGCTTTTATCTTTTGAGGGTCTGGACTTATGCCTTCGCATGAGAGCCTGTGACCGAAATAACTGACCTCTTGGACACCGATGCGACACTTGTCGGGGTTCAGTTTGAGTCCTCTCTCTCTCGTGCGCTGTAGCATAGCCCTTAGGTTTGTGTCATGTTCCTCTTTGTCTTTGCCGAATACAAGAATGTCGTCGACTATAGCAGCTACGCCCTTGAGGCCTTCGTAGGTCTCATTTACACGCCTCTGGAATTCGTCCTGCGCCGAGTTGATGCCGAAAGGCAGGCGAAGAAACCTGTATCTGCCGAATGGCGTATTAAATGTGGT
>JAUCNO010000977.1:705130-717156 GCA_032353835.1 Enteromius viviparus | reverse complement strand
TTCTTATAAGTACAATTTGAATATATTAGTTGTGTCCCCCTCTAAAAATTGCTTGTGAGAAATTTTATGTATATTGTTGTCCCCCCCTACTGTAAAATGGGATTTACGCCCATGGTCTGAACAAACCTATACATTAACACAGCCTCGTGATCCTTGAGCGGGAATCAGCCGCTACTGAAGCTGTTTATGACGGTGTAGAGACTGTAGGTCCTGATCTGATCCACAGAGAACCAGCAGCCACTCACCACTCATCTGATCTACATTAGAAGAGTCAGACAAAACATCTGAAACAAACTTCTGGATGAATGAAGTATCAGTGTGAAGAGTGATGTTTGACAGGAGGTGTCTCGGTGAAGAGCAGAGAGCTCGGAGCAGCTGAAGTGTGTTCTCTTCTGCTGACTGCTGTAATAGTGCTGTGTGTGTGTTTCACCTCCGACACAGAAGACCCTGAACCACTACCTGACCGAGGATTACAGAATGACTAAACCAACTGCATGATTGGCTTCATGAACAAGGTACTTTGTTTAATTGCCCTCATATCTTAAAAAGACTGCTTCTATTAACAGATAAGTTTAAATGGATCTACTTCATCTGAGTGGAATAGTTGAGTGTCTACAGTTAGTATTATATTCTAAACAGAGCCTAATATAAATGGTGTCTCTTCCAGGCTGTGGCTGTAGTATGCTGGGGTCATCACTGATTCAGTGTCAGCGCTGTGACATCAACCGTATAAAATATGTACTAAACCAAATATAATATATTTTTTAATTTCAAAAATAAATCAATGTGTTCCAAGGCGTCTTCAGTTTGTATTTCTATACTATTTAAGTATTTATTTTTTATATAATTTATTCAATATCTCCAAAACATTTTGAATATATTTAGTTTTGGACCAATATTACATGTTAAATGTTTTAAGATGGCTAGGTTTTTGTGGATCTCCCTGCTGAACAAACCTCAGCCATCTGTCTGCAGCACTTTACTTCTAATCCTTTATTCGTGGAGAGATCCAGCACACGGTGATCACTGCTCATCCTCGCCGGCCTGGACCGGTCACACACACACACGTGTAAGACTGGACAGAGCCTGATCTCCTGCAAACCCTTCCCTTCAGAGCAAAGCAGCATCAGCTCATTTAGATGACATACTGAAACACAGCAGCGTCAATGAGGAGAAATGATGATGTAAAATTACATACACATAAAATAATAACTTCTCAGGGTTAACTTACCCTAGCAACTTTCTGGTCAAAACAAATTTAGCTCTTTTTAAAATGTAAACATGTAGTTTTATTAGTGAAGTGTAATTGTTCAAAAATGTGTAATTTTGAATAATTAAATGTTGTATCTAAAAATATTTACATGCAGTTAAATGTGTTTATATTTTACAAATAACGTATATGTTAAATGTTTATGTTGTTTTTACAAATAAATCTATGAATATATTTCAGATTATATAATTTGAGTGATTTCAGTGTGTATTTAATGCAAAGACATGCGTCATGGTTACATAATGACATCATCATCTAATGACGTCACTACGTGATTTACAAACATGTAGCAACACATGGAGCTGCCTTCAGCCTGAAAATTAGTTGTCAACCCTGATCTTATCTTAAATCTTCAATATGAAACTATGTTCATCTACAGTAAAAGATTGATCACAGGGAGAAGTAACTTGTGTGCTGCTGGATCTGAGGAGAGGGGAACCTCTCTCGAGGTTGGAGCTCCTCCGTGTGGTGAACTCTCCTCTAGTCTACTAACCACCACTAAGAGATTTCTATCCTCCTGGAAGTCCTCAGATATCAGGACTCATACTGAGCTGAATGCAGGAGATCTGTATTTAACATTCGTTTATATTCTCATAACTTTTAACCTTCACTTTTCTTCTTCGTTTTATTTCTTTTTTAGATTTAACTTTACCAAGCATTTGAAAATAAAATATTTGGCATTATTTAAATAATTTAAATCTAATCTAATGTGATGCATTACATCTTAACCTGACTTTACTTATTGACTCGCTGCATAAGCATACAAGAATGACTATTGTCAGGAAACGCTGAAAAATACAGACAACGAACACCAACTAAAGCCAACAAAAAGCCCTTATAATTGCAACATTCTTTAAATAGCAATAATCTGTGATTTATTTACACACACACACACACACACATACATACATACATATATATATATATATACAGTATATTGTTTTGTGTGTGTGTATATATGATTCCGTTAGATTTCAGCACTAAAATATAAAAATATCTCTTGTTATATAGCTGATATACATTTAAACTGCTGACGTTTTAGTATCCCATCTGAAAGATTATGCATGTGAACTGAATATAAAAGCACGTCCACCGTGACTCTCTTATGATCCTCATGAGAGCAGCATGTGAGGAACACACTTTACAATGAAAGGCAATATATGGTTAAACATTGAGCACTTTGGCAAGCAGCCAAACTGGATTTCTTGGTCCCTCCGAGCTCTCCAAAATAGAAAAAATATTATTTCAAATTTTTTATTTGCCACTTCAATTAAATTAGATAATGTAATACTATAAAAACGATAAGCATCAAATTGCTATTTCTTATACACCAAAAACCACGTAAAATGCTGTTAATGTTAATTGTTGCAATTAAGGTGATGTAAATACCACTATACCGCTATAACACTTTTTTGTTTTATTTACTTATTTTTTTTGTGTGTGTGTTTTTGTTGTTATTCTGTCTTGCATGTACGACATTGATTAATAAGTACCTTGTATTTATATGTGATGGAACTAAATAATAATTAAAACAAATAATTAAAATCTGACACGCGCTGTACTGCGCATGATCAGCCACGCCCCTTCGAGCTCTCAGCTGCCGCTTTAGCGCGAGTCAGTCAGTCAGTCACAAACAAACACAGTAAACACAGATTATGAGAAATAAGATTAAAACGATGGCGTCAGAAACATGATACGAATACTGGCTTCACAACACAGTGAGTCTGAGCTTTATTCCTCTACACGGAGAGATGTCAAGCTGCGCTTTTTACGGCGGGTTAGCGTGTTAGCTTATAACTCTTCCAATTCATATTTGTTTGACAGAATTCAGCAGAAGACGAACAATAAGTCGAGTTTCATTGAGTTTGATTCCTAATAAGTTACTGGTCAATCGCTATTTTTTTCTCCAGATAGAGGTGTATTATTACTTGGCTAAGCTAATTTAATGCATTCGTTTATATTATATCTTTATGCATGTGTCGTCTGTCATACTGTTGTTTTTGTAAATGTAACGTTAGCTAGTAAACATCCTCAATGGAAACACCTAAACCTGAGTTTTACTTCACGTTAATGTCGTTATCATCAGATTTGGCGTATCGTTAGTGTCACTGGAGCTTGTGAAGCTCAAATCTCAGTGTGTTGATAGTTTGAGGAAATCCACTATCTGTGTCAAAACACGCGTTATTTTTGCTTGGGCCACAAGCGAGTGAATTTCTGGCGGTAGGGGCTGGTGTCCAGCATGGCTAAGCTCCGGGCGGCTAACGGAGTACCGTGGAAGGACAGCAGGAGTCAGCGAGGCACGGTGGAGAGTCTGGCCGAGCACGAGAGCTCTTCTCTGGGCTCTGACTCTGAGCTCAACGGCTTCGTCAACACGGAGACCCAGACCCAGACCGACAGATACGGGTTCATCGGAGGAGCTCAGCAAAGCACAGAAGACAAGTAAGTGGCAGTTACTTTCATAGACGGGGAAACTAGACATTAACCATAAAAACTGTTTAAAACAGGTTATTTATAATAGCTATGAGTGTATTAGTAACTCTTCATAATATCTTTCATTCGTATTATTGCATTATATAATGCAGTTGTAATGTGAACCTTTTGCATGCTCGTTCAAATGCCCTTGAGCTACTGATTAAGCATTATGTAATGACTTGCTCAGGAAAGTTGCTATGAAGCACTTTTTTTGTTGTTGGAGTTTCACACCTTCATGGACTCTGAATTGTTGTTGAGGACAGACTGTCCTGCAGGTCTTCGTTCTTGTCCGTGTGAGCTCAGATGAGTTGACAGGTCTATAAAGTCCCCAGAGGTAGTTCTAATCTAAGCTTTGAGAAGTGCTTGGTCAGCTCACATCCCTCCATCCGTGTAAGACCGAACGGATGTTGTTATATAATATTATAAGCTCTGTCTGTTTGGTATCATTTGCTTTTTCTTTTCCTGCCATTTGTTGAAATGTAGAGAAATACAATTTTAGTTAATCAGAATAAATACGGACTGAATTAGTAACTTTAAAAAAAGCTTTTAATGTTTTTTTGTTTGTTTGTTTTTTAAAATAACTTATTTTAAAGTGTCAAATTACTGATGTAGGTGTTGATTTTTTTTCTATTTTATAAACATTTTAAACTTTTTTTTTAAATTATAAAATGTAAGGGTTTCCTACAGAGATGTTATACATATATGTATATGTATGGTATGGTTTTCAAAAAAGGGCTCTCTTCTGCTTTTTATTTTTTCACAAAATAATACTTTAAAGTAATTGTTTGAAGTAAATCATATTAGAAATATATCTTATAACATCTATTTCTTGTCACTTTTAAGCAATGTAATGCATCTTTGCTGAATAAAAGTATGCATTTCTAATATAAGTCTTAATTTTGACATGTAGTGTATTACTCTTAAGGCTGCATATATTGTAAGAACTCCTCTTCTGCAGCTGTTACGAACACTAGTCTGTTCTGCGTAGACTTACATGAGCGTCTCTAATGACTCTAGAAGACCGTGTGGTTCTGTTTAGCCAGCTATACACTGATCAGATTAATCTTCTGTTGAATTGACAGTTCTCTCTTATTCTCTAAAACAGAGTGTTTGTTTCCAGTCTCTCATGTAGACTCGTGCAGGAGTTTCCCTTTAGCGCTCAGTATTGCTCATTGATTTGTTTTGGCAGAACCTCCCTGCGAGTGTGTTCAGCTCCGTGACTCATTCAGTTCATTGAGAAGTAGTGTGGCAGCCAGGCGTTTAAATAGTTGTAATTGCTGATAAAATAAACAAAATCAGTGTGTTTCAAACTCTGAGTATTAGCAGGCCCACACAGGAGCTCCTTCATTCACATCCGCTGATCCTTGAGTCTTCACTTACCTCATTTTTTGGAGCCTAACACATCTTTTATAATCAATTAAATACTTGCAATGTACACATTACTTAAAAACAATTTTTTAGACACATCTACTTAACAAAAGGCCCTCAATTAGTTTTTTTTTTTAATTTTCTTTCTTTTTTTATTCAATGTCTAAAAAGCAAAAAACTCTGTCTATTTATTATGTCTGTATAAATGCAACCACATGCATGAGTTTAAGAAAAATATTTATGTATTAAATTTATTAATATATTATATAAATTGTGTGTGTGTATATATATATATTAGGGCTGTCAAATGATAAAATGTTTTCATCAAATTAATCAGGATTTTCAGTGGATTAATCACTATTTTGCACCTGAATCCTAACCATTTTTGTTTTTTTCTGAAATGCATACCAAAAGATAAATAACACGACACAGATACATAATTTTCATCTCTTTCCGTGTCTGTCCTCTTCCTGATATGTCTGTTTATTAACACAGCCAAATAATGGTTTAAAATCAAGCTGAATATATACACACCATAATATTTGTCTTTGCAATGAGAACACTTTTATCTTTAGCCTGACTGAAGCATTCACAAAGCTGCTGTCAGCAAGACTCAGGCTGGTTTCACACTGCGCACGTAAGCAGCGATGAGAGCGGATGAGAGCTTTGGCTCATCACGGGGCGCGTGGCAGCGTGTGACAGCGCGGAGCTGCGATGGTTTCAGCGCCGAGTCTATTTTTGCTGCACTGCTTACGCTGAATAAAGTGCGTTGTTCTAGATCTAAACCGGCACGGTTAACATGAAAAGTAACACATTTTACCATAAAATCGTGTAATTGATTGTGTTTCGTGTGTCACACTCACCATATGAAAAATAAAATACACAAAAAAAACCAATCTTCAAATGCTCCTGTTCTGCATACGCTCTGCTTACATCCCAATGGTTGTCGTTTTGGCCTCGATGTCCCTCTTAACAAATAATTCGTCACACTGCACATGCTTGAAATGCATTAAACAAATTGACGTAATTAACAACAAAAATAATTAACGTTGTTAACGCATTATTTTTGACAGACCTAACATATATATTATATTAATTATATATATGAATTGTTTGACAGCGCTATTTTGAAAAAAATAAATAAATAGCATTTTAGGATATATTCAAATAAAAATTTGTTTTTTTTTTAAGTTAAATAATATTTACAAATGTTACTGATTTGATTGTATTTTTTCTTGTATGAATGCAACCATAGTGAGCCGAAGAGACTTTAACTCCCGTTTATCATATTAAAATCCATCCTTCAGAAATCTGCTGATGCTCTATATCAGCTATAATGAATGGATTGCATGTCTCATGTCTATGCATTTTTATTAGAAAATAGCATTTCTTGTCTCTCTTTCCTATCCAGTATTGCATAAAAGAGGTCTTTGAGGATTCTGTGATTATCATGGACCTTCATGACATGACCGGCTGTGCTCACGCTGTAAGGACGATGACAAATGCACTTCTCTATGGAGAGTCACTTATGGCATGTCACTGTTTGGCTTTGTTTCTCTCCGTTTGTTTGCTAGTGCCATGGAGTTGGCAAGCCTCTGGGGATGGTTTCAGCGCACCGGCTCGTGTCTGGTGTTTTATCTGTGTTCACTTCTTCTGATGCTCTCCGTTCAGACGGACTCATTCTGTGGCCATTCATTGTTTTGGGGGGTTTCCGCTCTGTACGTGATTCATCAATCAGAGTATTATAGTCTGGTCTGAGCTATCCATGTAGTATATTAACATTGACAGTTTCAGTTCTTATTTAGCCTTCGCTGTGTGTTCGTGAGCATCAGGAAGGGAACAGACATGGAAAGAGCAAAGGCAGTCATGTGCTTCCTGTTTTTTCCTCTTCTCCTGACTGGTCTGAAGAACATGTCTATGGGGTGAAAGGAAACACTTTTGTGTACTTATACTCTTTCCATGAGACGATTGGTTCAGCTGTGTCTGTGTTTCCAGGCGTGATGTAAAGTACACAGCGGCAGGCCTTGCACTGCAGTCATCTGTGATCGCAGCGCTGACCATAATCCAATCAGAGGACTGGCCACAGTTTTTTCAAATTCACTTACATAAAAATGTGTGTTAGTGTGAGCTAAAACAGATCTTGGCTAACTGCTGTCAGACTAGCTCTGAAGTCCCTGCAGCTGTGTGATCTGAGCACACTACACATGTCTGAGCATTTTTGCTTTCTGCTTCAAGTGCGAGCGATCAGCGTTTATGCCTGTCCTGTCACTGACCTTTGGCCTGCGGATCTCTGGGATGAACTTCCATAACATGCTGCTGGGATGAACATCATAAGCAACAAGTGTCTGCCATACAGGAAAGGAAATATTGTTTAAAAATCTGTGCTACGTTGTTTTTTATTTGTTAATTCCAGATCGTTTAGAAAAACATACATTTATTTCAATGATTTGGCGTAACCATCAAATAACAAGGCATTATAACTAAAAATTCAAATCATATAAAAATATGATCTTGTTTAAAGACACAATCGTAAGAGCCTCTCTATGATATTTTTTGGTTTGTTTTCTGACTTTAATGTGTCTGACAAAAGCTTTTCTTGTTATATAAGAAATAGCAGTTTTAATAGCAGCAGGAGTTTTGTTAATAACACTGAAATAACAATAAAGTGGTGTATTTGTTGAATAAAATAACAGACCCAGAAAGAGGTCCTCGACTATTTTTCCCTTTTGATGAAGAAAGGCTCTGTTAAAATATTTTCTTTATTTATATATAATCTGAAATCAGTGACACGTTAAGGGTGTGTCTGTCAGCTGCATGTAATAAAAGTCCTTCAGGCCGAGGTGCTGGGGTCACTTAATCAGACCAGTTCAGAAAGATTCCCAGAACCTCCCACGCTCCGTCCCACATCAACATCACTCTGTATGGTTGTGCAACCAATAATACATTTGAAGGCTCTGTTACTAGTTGCTAAACATGATGGTAGTAGTTGAAGATGTGATATTTGTTGTACAGTGGAGCACAGCTTGTGTTTTGGATGTGGACACACCGGCTCAAGAGCTATCGAGCTCCTGCGTAGGGATGAGTGTCTAAATTTGTATAGATAGATCGAGTTCATTTGCAAAAACAGATAACGCTGTCTGTGCACGTGCAGATACCTGTGGACTGAACATGCAGATGCATCTGTGTGACGTACATGCTTATAAAAGTCTGTATTTCCTGACTTTGTGTAAATGAACAAATGCAAATGTTTAGTTGATGTTGTGTAAACACCCTTGTTTTTGGTAAAGGTCACTCCACCCCAAAATGAACATTTTGTCATTAATAATTACACCCTCAATAACCCTGTTTAGAACAACATTAAATCATTAATGACAAAATGTCCAATTTGGGACGGAGTAACCCGTTTATTATAGGGGTAAGTTTAAACATGTATAAGAACGAGCTTCTAAACGTATAGAGATGAGAAATAAAGCACATGACAGTTTTTGGAGTGAGTTATTAGTCTGATTCATTCAGTATTGTCCATTCGGTAATAGATATGCTGATTTTTATTATTAAAAGTGCAGATCTGTTCTCAGTTCCCAGCACTAGATGTGCTCACGTGTGATTTTTGTTTGTGTGGGTTTGCTCGCATGCGTATGATACGATCTGATCTCTCTTTGTTCTCTCTCAATGCAGTTCTGATGTTCCTCCAGATGTGCTGCGGCAGAGAGAAGCCAAGTGGCTGGACATGCTCAACAGCTGGGACAAGTGGATGGCCAAAAAACACAAGAAGGTGTTTATTCTTGTTCTTGAAGAGCTTTAATTCCTCAGCCAATACTTTAATGTTCATAAAACGATGCTATCTCAGATGAAGTTATGACCAGACCCACACAAAACTCCTTATATAGTTTATATTGACCTTTGGCTGCCCATGTGCTTCAGACATCAGCCATTTAAAAACCTGTGTTTGCAATAAATGTAGTCTCTACAGTAATGTTAAATATCCTTTATAATTCTAGTTTATGATTCTCTTGATTCTGAATGACTAACCTCGGAGACAAAACACAGAGTTAGTCATTTCTGAAGTTACCAGCCGCTAGATGACACTTCAGCAGGTGCTGTAATCCTGCTCAACACGGCCTGGCACGGTTATCAGGGATAGCCAGAATCATTCCTGTCACATTACGCAAAAATAGAAATGATATGGCTTTATTTCTTGAGCAGCGGTGCATTATTCAAGCACTATAAATGACCTCTAGAGTGCTCTGGTGCTGGTTTAAACTGGGTTTGTGAAGTATTTAGTTTGATTTGATCCTAACATGTGTCTCTGAAGGTGAAGCTGCGCTGTCAGAAGGGCGTTCCTCCGTCACTCAGAGGTCGAGCGTGGCTTTATCTCTCCGGCGGGAAAGTGAAGAAAGAACAGAATCTGGGAAAATTTCAGGTTTTTCCGTTTGAGACTTTTTTTTTAAACAATTACACCACCTTCTAAGACACAGCACTTCTGAATAAAATTGAGTTTATTTAATATCACTGCTCTTTTAGACTACTCACCTTTTAGACTTCCCATAAATAATAAAAAAATAAATATTGCAGCATGGTTTCTTCCAAAATGTGAAGCCGACCAGCTGTTTTCAACACTAATAATGGTTTAGATGAGTTCCTGAAGGATGGTGTGAAGACTGGAGTAATGATGAGGATGAATTCAGCTGCGCATCACAAACAGAAACCATCATTTACAATACAATTACAAACAAAAGAGTGTTTTCATGTGAAAAGTCTTCTTTCTTCATGACCCTTGACTTTCATGTCCTTTGCAGCGAGTGAAATCCCATGATGCACTGTGCCCCACCACATCGAAAGCATCTACTCAAGATGGTGGACAAAGCATAGAAATAATTTTATTAATACGTATTTCATTTAATATTTAACGATTCAAAACTAAAAACTGATGTTGTGTGTGTGCTACATGTGTGTTTATGCCGACTCTAATCCGTTATAATTCTGGCACGATCCAATGAGAATAACATTTGAGCTGAGTAAAGTTTGTCACGCTGAATCTGCGCTGAACTGACATGAGCTGGAGACTTAGATCGAGCTGCTTTACAGACGTAATGCACGTGGTGTATTATTATAGTGTGAAGTGCTATATAATCAAGCCTGACTTGTGTTCGTCTGGCAGGAGCTGGACAGTCAGCCTGGAGATCCTAAATGGCTGGATGTGATCGAGAAGGACCTCCACAGACAGTTTCCGTTCCACGAGATGTTCGTAGCTCGAGGAGGCCACGGGTAAGTCTGCCCTCTCTTCAGTCGCAGGGCTCTGTATTCACACCCGCAGCTTCTGTCTCACGGTGTGTGTGTGTGTGTGTGCAGGCAGCAGGACCTGTTCCGGGTGCTGAAGGCGTACACCCTGCACAGACCCGAGGAGGGCTACTGTCAGGCTCAAGCTCCTATAGCTGCGGTGCTGCTCATGCACATGCCTGCGGAGGTCAGCCTGAGCCTCTCCAGCAGATGGCCCCTGTTGAACCTTTGAATGCATCTCATTAATTATTGATTGATTTATACCGTTATTGTACTCTTAGTATAAAGCACTAGAACTAGGTAACATTTAATTTGAAATCTTTGTATAATATTCACAATGCATGATGCAATATGTATTTTCATAAAAAGTGAACCGGGGTGAAGCAGGTCTGATCAGAGTTATGGTGGTTTATATGTCTGTGGAGCACAGCATCAGTCATCAGCAGCACAGCTGTATTTCTAGTAAAAGCCAAAAAAACACGTATGGGTCAGAATTATTGATTTTTTCTGTAATAACCATTCGGATACTGAGTAAAGATCATGTGCCAATGGATCGCTGGTTATTCAGTGTAAATCTCTCTTATGACTGGTTTTGTGCTCCAGGGTCACATGATGTGAGTTCAGCTCACACGTCTGCTGTTTTATGCTTCTGCTCTTGTAGGATGCGTTCTGGGGTCTGGTCCAGATCTGTGAGAAGTACCTGCCCGGATACTACAGCGCAGGCCTGGTGAGCGCACACACACACACACACACTGCTGTGTGGGGATCACGGTTCAAGGGTTGCTCCTCTCTGTCTTACTCAGCAGAACTGATTAACCAGGCTCATCTAGTTAAACTAGGCTTCTGCTTGATAGGCACAAAAACCTTTTTGAGAGTCAAAATCTGCTAAGAGGTGTAAAATATACAAAATGATGTTAAAAAAATCTTTTATTGGAAAATGAAACAAAATGTGTTTTGTTGTCTTCTTAACAACCGAGAAGGTAGTGCTTAAACTACTTTAAAAAATCAGTCATATATATTTGATCAGATTGTCCGAAATAATCGGTCAATAATAAAAGTAATAATTCAGAATCATAACGTGTAGATCGTACAGCTTCCTGTTTCTGTCAGGAGCCCACGCGTTAAACGCCATTTCTGAGACTGAATTCCAAACTTCGTACCTTCTTCCCTCAGAATTGTGAGATCAATGCATTTACAAGCAGATATTAATAATGGTGAGTGTTTTAACCAGCTTCCGTTGAGTTTCCTTTAGTGTTTTGCTGAGTTCCCTGATCGTTCACAACTGTATGTTATGTGTGTTATTACGAACAGCTGCTCAGGCCGTTGTTTTCTCCCTCTGGGAAACGGATGGAAATGGAAACATCCATTCGTGTGGGTTTTCAGGAAGTGTGTCTCTTCTCAGAAACTCTGCTGTGTGTTGTGCACGTTATGCTTTGATGGAGAAATTCTAATTCTATGGATTTGAAAACATATTGTCTCTTAACCTGGAAACATAAATCCCCACAGCGTGAATAAATGTTGATATTAGTCCAGTTCTAGTTGTGTTTTTGTAACCGTGTAGTTAAAGGAGAAGTTCACTTTCAAAAAAACTTTTGCTGGGAATTTACTCACCACCATGTCATCCAAGATGTCCATG
>JAUCNO010000977.1:672530-705030 GCA_032353835.1 Enteromius viviparus | reverse complement strand
ATTTACAGCCACTACACACTCGTTCCCAGAACACACTTTGCGTGTAAATATTAAGTTTGTACTTACAGCAGGTGGTTTTCTAGGCGCAAATGTATTTATATTTTAATTCAAAGTAAATGGAGTCGATGAGTCGATTCCACCGACTCCAAAATTAGGAGTCGGAGTCGATTCCAAAAAAAACGGAACCGAACACCCCTATTAAATGATATAATGTTTAATACCTATCTTAAATCTGTTTTGTATATTTGATATGCACTGATAAGCAAAAAATGCAGGTGATGAGAAAGTCATATGATGACCCAAAGTCCATTACAAGCAGCTTTCACATATGAACAAGTATAAAAGAAGCTCAGTGTCCTTCACACAAACATTAAACACCATCATGGTGAGACTCATTAAACTCAAATATGCAATAAACATTCGTTTAACAACATTAAATGTAACATACAACCATAATAAACATCACTGATAAAAAAACAGGAATTTTACTGGAACTTACCGTTAATTGTTCAACAGGTTTTTGCTGTAGTATTATGCATAGCCTTTCCATATAGTCCATTAGAGGTGTACACAAACACAGTCTGATCATGCACTCTATGCTACATTTTTGAGTCTGTGCTAAAAAGCACTCTTTCTGCTATCTCATAACCCTCTCACACAACTGTCAATGCAGACATCTGTTGTATTCACTGTTTTGTTGTTCTTCTGTCTTTTTAGTTTCATTTTCTACTGCCCCCTTGTGGAAAAAACTGATTACTGCAAAACCAAGTCAATGCGCATGCACGACCTATGCGTACAAAGTGTGCGCGATTACATAAAGCCAAACGTATTCTTTGAGGGTCAGCGTACAGCTTGCCTGTTAGAATAATTAGAATAGAATAAAACCAGAATAATTTGGGTATACTACATACACACCAACCAGCTGACTTGGTTTTGCACTAATCATTTTTTCCACAAGATGGCAGCAATGGCCTGGAGCGCTGTTTAACAATAAGAAAAACTAAAATAAAGAAAAATGCAACAACAACAATAACGAAAGAGTGGAGACTCCCCCATCTTCCACTGGTCAGAAAGAGGCTCCGCCCCAGACCATGCCATTGGTTAAGCTGCTGTTGCTATGCTGATGCTCAAACAAGTTATGTTTTAAAATTAAATAACAGTGTTTATACTTTTGTGGGGACCAAGCTACAAATGTATTACAGTCATCTCTGGGATAAAAAAAACACACATTTATTAAAAAAAATAAAAAAAATTAAACACCGTTTAATGATGTAATTAAACAAAACTTTAAACATAATTTATTTTCTGCTATTACCAAAGTGGAGTCTGTTTCACATGTGCAAAACTGCAAACCTTACACGCGTTTACCAGATTTCCCAACTAAAATAAACACGTGTACAAATATTGGAGCTTTAATCAGTGAAATAATGAGTGTAATGATGCTTCTGCTGACCAGCTTCTCTTTTTTCACCTGCAGCAGATTATTTGAACTTTATTTTGGAGGACGTCACAGATGAGTGGACAATGAAGTTAATTGTTTTCTGTGTAGCTACTGCACACATTACCGGTTGATATCCAGTATGTTTGTTTATGATTCATTGTGACCCTGATACAACAGAAGGACTCTGAATGATGGATGACCTCTGCTGATGGTTTCCAGAGCTGTGATTGGATCAAGCATTTAGTGAGGTGTTTAAGGGATATTTCAACTAAAACTGAAAGTTCTCTCATTATTTCCTCAACCCTGTATGACTAGACACAAAATAATATGTTTTGAAGAATGTTGAGTGCTGGGTAGTAACTGATTACATGTAATCTGGATTGTGTAATTAAATTAAAAAAATTAAGCATTGTCATTACATTATATTACATCAGAACACTGTTACTTTTTATTATGTGTTATTCATTTAATGGCAGTAAATTGTTTATAATGGTTTGATTTGCACTAATCATTTTCTCTCTCTTAATTTTCTTTTCTAAAAAAAATATCCTATCATACAAGACTTCTGATTTAGTTTGAATCGACATTCTAGTTAGGTTAATGCAATTGCACAGAAAATAGAAAAGGCCAAACAATTAGATTAATTTGTCATTCTTATGATTTTGACAAAATGTTAAGATTTTATTTTTTAAGATGTTAAGATTTTTTTTTATTTTTTTTATTTAAACACAAGACTTAAAATGCATCTTGCATTTTCAAGAATTCTTTTTGCAAAGTATGAAAAAAAGCAAGAAGCATTTTTCTTGTTATGTTTGCACAGAATTAATAAAGTCAGACTGGCTTGGAATGACGTTGGTGAGATTAAATGCTGCTGTTTTTGTTATCGCAGTCCACAAATGTAAAGAATTGCTGTTGCTCTTGCACACATCTGCAGATCTTCCCTCCTGTCTGCTTTCTTCTGCTGGCCCTGTGGCCTCTGGATGAAGTGAAGACGTAGCCAGGCCTCACTTTTGCGCAGGTTTCCTTTGAGAGACAATAGGGGGGCAGCACAGGGACGTTCCAGGGCCGAAGGGGCAGATTTATTGCAGAGGAAACAGAGACGGGTGTCAAAGAGAACAATAGGGGATTCACACAGCAGTGGTGTCCCCAGGACAGACACTAACTCTTAACCAGGACTCTTTCCCCTAAGCCAGGAACTCCCTTCCTGCAGAGCGGCTAGAAAGGCCAGCTTCCCGGTCTGAGAGAGCAGGAGGGACCCAGAGAAATCTGACAGGGGGCCTGCCGTAGACCCGACAGCACACGCCGGTAGGTCATCACATATACGGGAGATGGCTGAGTTCCTGTCTGTACTGGCCAACAGCCCATTTGTTGATATTGAGATGCACAGCCCTTCTCGGACACTGCAATGTGTGAGATTGCACTCGAGAGCACCCCTGCTGTCAGATATTAGAACTGCCTGTTGCACACAAGAGTACAATGTGCTCAAAAGGTAGGATAGTTCACCCAAAAATGAAAGTTCAGTCATCATTTACCCACTCTCAGGTTGTTTCAGAGCTGCAGGGATTTCAGAGCTTGTTTCAGAGCTAGAGGGTGAGTAAATGGTTAAACATTTTATGCCCTTAAGCCACTCTTAAAAATGTACACTCTCAGAAATAAAGGCACATGTTTGTACCTAAAGGGTCCATTTTGGTACCTAATATTAGTACTTAAAGTGTGCATATTTGAACCTAATAGGTACAAAAGTGTGTCTTTTGAAAAGGTACTGCTCCAGTGACAGCTTTTGTATCTTTATTTCTGAGTGCATTGAATGACTTTTATTTTTGGATCGCCTAAATGCACTTTTCAGTTCAAACATTACATGATAAAACAACACTTCAGCATGAAGGCAGATTAGTGGACTATTAAGCTGTCAGAAATGAGGGGAAAATGTTAATAGTTCATGCAAACAAACTTCACTGGTTTCTGCGAAACAACTGGGTCCAAGTAATGAAGCTCTAAGATTATTAGTTTATTTGATTTTTGATATTTTAACTATTTGCTTGCATGCATAGCATATTGGCTGTTTATTAGTACTATATAAAGCACATTTTAATGCCTTTCTCTGCACGAGCATATTTTCGATCCCTTAATCCTGTCATACTTTAATAGTAAGAATTGCATCTTAAAGTAAAGTGTGCCACTACTCACGAGACACAAATTGCAATACTTTAGGAGCTGTAGAGTGATGCAATGAAGAGTATAAAATATGTCATTTTGATCTTGGAGCATTTAAATCTTGACATTGATATTACATTAACAGTGATTAACTAAATTAGTAACAACAAATAACTGAGAAGGTTAACAAATCATAATAAACAGTGAAATTAATTGTTATTTATTTTTAAAACATTATTAAGTTAATTGTAAAGTGCTTTTGCAATTGATCTATAAAGATGTGCGTCAGTTTTAAGATCAAACCCGCATGCATAACTTTTCCCGCACATCCCAGAACGCTGCTAAAACACATAGCAACGCCCTGGCAACCTCCACATTTTATTTATAAAAATGTATCTAGTGTCTTTTTTTAAATAGTCAACGCTCAATGTATTATCTCTAAAAGTGAATCTAGTTCTTTTTGAATGCACTTCTACAGAATCAGACATCAAGGATGGTAAGATGCTGTGGGGGTTCCCAGGGGTAAGAAGCACAAGTCCCCCCCTCTTACAAGCATGGAAAGAATACATTCTCTGCTATAGCTTTCCATCTGACATTTTTCATATTCCCTTTATGACGGGGAGGTAATTGTTGTTCTCCGCGCGAGACAAGCGGCTTCTAACGAGCACGCGCCCGCCGAGGAAAAAAGGTGATATAAATGCATAAGATTATGTTGTTTCATTAAGTTCGTCTCCCTTCTCTTTCACAATGCGTTAACAGCCATTCAGAGCATAAAGCGGCGTAAATATAGTGTTTAGTGTTGTTGGCTGGTAATTGAAACTTTTTTTTATTCCGCTTTTGTGTCTGCGGCGGTGATTGGCAGACTCGAGTGCGCGCGGATGAAACGGCTGCCGTGTTAATGAATAGCGCGCTGATTGCAGGATCCCGAGCCGTAAATTAGCAGTGCCGCCACGCTGACGTGCAATTACCGGCCCCCCCTTCATGCATATTCATCACGCTGTTTTGCATATTGATCAACAACTTTAGCGCTCCCACCAACAGCTAGAAAGGACTTGAGAAAAATTCTTTGGTCGGAAGTCGAAGGTATTTCTCCTGGGGTTCATAATTGTCGGTAACAACACTTTTGCATCCCACAAAGCCTGTTTCATGTCACATTTAAGTTCCAGCTCTTTTCCATACTATTTCAGAAGCGCAGAAAAAAAATATTTCAGTCCAAATCTGAGTTATTCGCCTTGCATTTGCGTCACAATATACAAGCAAACATTTTATATATGACACAACTAACAATTGCAGTTCCATTAGACTTAGAGTACCTCATTCTGGTAGCAGTTAATTATTTGATTTGCTGCTGCATGTGTAACAGCGAATGTTTGAGTTGTTAATAGGTGTCATTTTAAAAAGGCACAATATATTTGACAATTGCAATATTTTAAGCATTGCAAAAGTCCACACAAATATACATCGTTTGATAATCAATGTGAATTGGTCATTTCAACACGTGCAATTAAACGATTGACATGAATGATAATGACAAAAGCATTAACAAAATCATTGTAAATATAAGTTAAGACTGTGGCCACTTCGCAATGTGTATGTTACATAATCATTCATTTGAATACAGGATGAAAAATATAGCCAGTATTTATGCAAAGATATCTTTAGCATTAAGCATTTGACTGGTTCTGCATTATAGAGGAGAAATATTCAGTAAAAAACTTTCATTGCATTCCAGGAATATATTATTTTTTCTATGCATTCAACCAAATCACTCAAATCAAAAATTGGTGCATCACAACACTTTTTTTTCTAAATGCAGTATGAAAATGTGAAAGAATAGATCAAGGAAACATTTACAGTGGGACAGTAACATGCTGCCAAGAGCTGCATATCGTGCAATCAAGACGAGTCGGAAAAAGTGGCCTTTGTAGGTTGGAAACTTTAAAACAATATGTAGCTGATGAATCACGGCACACAGCAAAGGAAATGACATTTTTGCAGTTTTGAGAGCTTAATGTGATGATGCAAAAAGATGAAAAAAGCCTACAGACTATAAAAAGATATGAGATATAAAAACTTAGGCCTAAATAAAAATGGAGAGAAACAGTTTCATGAATACTAGGATCCAAATGAGTCAACTGTTTGAATGAATCGTTCAGAAAGAATCTCACCTGTTCACCTGGCAGACTGCTTCAGAGAATGAACTCACTGAATCCATTAAAGATGAAGATGCACCTTTTCTTAGAAACAATGCATGCTATATAGGCCTAGCTGTATTTATTTAATATATCACATTTAACTCTCTAATTAGTATCTGTAAAAAAATACACATAATAATTTATTAACTACAGTTAACACAGTCCAAACTACATTTTGTCATACACATGTGTGACCCTGGAGTCCTGGACAACAAAACCAATAAGTGTTCATTTTCAGAAATTAAGATTTATACATTATATGAAAGCTGAATAAATAAGCTTCCCATTGATGTATGACTTGGATGGATAGGGCAACATTTGACTGAGATAAAACTGTATGAAAATCTGGAATCTGAGGGTACAGAAAAATCTAAATGCTGAGAAAATCACCTTTAAAGTTGTTCAAATGAAGATCTGGTCTACGAATGTGAAAATCTGGAATCTGAGGGTGCAAAAAACACACATCTTTAATGTCTAAATCAATTAATTTTAATTCATTTACGGTACATAATATCTACATGCAACAGAAATGATTTTTGGCAAAAAAAGAAGAAACTGGTTTGCGCTCACGCTTGGTCTGGAGTATAAGAAGCACTCTTCATCTTTAACCAAGCATATATAGCAGTTGTTTACTCTGTATGTCATGATTTTTATCAGTTATCTTGAAAAAGGCAGCACTAAAGAGACCAGCTGTAAAGATAATTGCTTTTTTAATTGACTTCTTTGAATAATTTCTTACCTTTCTGACAACTCAAATCCTAAGCAGATCATGAACCGTATCATGGTAAAAATCCAACAATTAACCAGCCTCATATTTTATGCAACTCCTTTTGACTTCAAGCCATTTTTTGAAGACATGCCTCTCCTTGATTATCTCTCTCAGTATTTGAGCAATGTCCCTTTAAGCCTTTCAGCATCGCCTCTCATCGCTCAAAGGATGGAAAATGATATTAAAAGCAGTGGTTTAAAAAGCCGCTGTAAGCTGGCCAGCGGTTAAAGTGTTCACACACAGGCCCTCTCGAGATAGCAATCTCTCCCTCAGACGTGTCCATTCACATTTCCACTGCCTCTGTTGGGCCTTTTGAAGCACAAAAGCAACCTGTGCTTTTGGGAGAGGAAACACAAACTGCATGAAAAGAAGAAGAAGAAAAAAAAAAGTAATGAGCGCAAGGCAAATGCAGGTGCTGACCCTCGGTGTAATACACATCTGTTCGTATCTGTTTGCAATTTCACCACCAGTGATCTTTATCACTGATTCAATTGAGCTATGAACTGCAGTCTCTGGCTCGGGCCTTCCTGGCCGAACGCGCTGGCAGCTATTCAAAGGACCTGAACTGTGTTCTGAGCCTGTGAAAACGTTTCCACTTCCCCTTAGATGGGCTCTGGATATCAGCAGACTAATTCTGCTAAGTGCTCACTGTGCGCAGTTTGGAAGACAAACAGTAAACACCCTGGCAGCATCTGTGCTCGTAAACACCGCTCAAACAGGAAAGCATGACTTAAGATAAAACCAGGGGGAAAAGATAAGAAAAAAACGACTAACGACAATAATGTGGCCACCAAATTCCAAATGTCTGAGACTTCTAGTGCCTTTTTCTCCCTGAATGGACGTCTTTATTAATATTTTTTGTGTCTTTATTAACATTTTGGCAAATTGAAGTCAATACTATCTCCTCCGCCCTGCATGAGAAAACACAACTTTCTGGCAAAACAAACGGGAGATTTTGAGAAAACGGGATTTTGTTGATTTCGTATGAATTAAGGATCGTATAATTTAAGCATGAAGCTCCAGCACTTATTCTCAAACATAACCCTCACCCGTTTTCAAACTGATTTGTATTCATTCTTTATTTATGAAGCATATTTTTACTATAAATTCCTATATTGCATGAATAACTTCATGACAACTGAAAATAACTGAAGGTCCATTACAAGAAAACCAAATAAGCATATACTACAAAAGGTTTTTTTTGCGTGATGGAGTGCAAGAACCATTGTTGTTCCTTAAAGAACTTATCAGAAAACAGTTTAAAAATAACCGTTTGTTCTTAGTGTGAAGAACCTGAAGTTAAGATCTAATAAAGAAGCCTTCATTCAGGTTAGCTCTTGCAGAGACAAGGTGTGAAAATGCTGAACACAAGTGTTTTAAGTAGTGGTCTCTATTGGCTTTTTCTTTAATGACAGCAGCTCTTGAGCTGACGAGAACAAAACCTGATGATCATGAGCTGAGATGATCCAAAGAGCATCTTCAGTGAAAGCAGGAACACTTGATCAACTTTGTCTTGTCTTTGTCACAGACACCCATACGTCATATTTACATGCGTCCAGATGAGATGACTGTGAATCATTATAGGTGGTTTGGAGTAAACAGCACTGTTACTGGTCAGAGGGTGGTGTTGGAAAGCGAGAGGGAGGCTGCAGGGCTCTGTCCAGACTAATGGAGTGTGACAGAGGTCAGCAGAGGTCAAGTGGGGTCAGAGGTGGCATCCTGACTGTGCGCTCACTGATCAGTCCTATTATTGATTTAGCTGATTTCACTGACATCACAATGATGCACTTGTGTGTTTTACATTTCCACTTTTACCTGCCATTTGACACAACCTTTCATGAATAATACATCCGTTCTGTTTTTTTAAGCATTCTTTATCTATTAATATTTGTGAATGCACAGTGTTCCCAAAAATCCTTCAGACACTTACACCAACATGTCTTAAGATCTTCAATATTAAACCAAGCACACTGCACCTCAAAATTGATTAAATTCATTATTTCCGTCAGTTCTTCAAAACAAAGCACCGTAATGTTAAAAAGAGCCTCAGGTCTTTGAGTATGATGCTACAAGCTCTGCACAAACAGTTTCTCTCATTCTTCTTTGCAGGACCTCTCGAGCTCCATCAGGTTGGATGGAGAGCATCTCTCTCTAGAGATGGTCAAGTCTGGGCCACTCGAGGCTGTCCCTGACTGTGTGTTTAGGGTCACGGTCCTGTTGGGAGATGAACCTCCAAAGGTCTGGTTTTCATCAAGATGTCTCTGTACATCACTGCATTCATCTTCACTGAAAAACATCCCACAGCATGATGTGACGCTTGTCATTCAGGCCAAAGAGCTCAATCAGTGTTTCATCAGAGCAGAGATTTTAGCTCCTCGTGGCCAGGCCTGATTGGTGGAGTGCTTCTGGAGGATCCTCCTCTATCAGGTGCTATCTGATCCCGTCTCGGAGGTCTACAGACAGCTCCTTGAACTTCATGGCTTGGTTTGTGCTCTGGCATGCACTGGTAACTGTGGGACCTTATATAGGCAGGTGCGCGCCTTTCCAAATCACGTCCAATCGACCGAATCTACCACAGGTGGTCTCCAATCAAGGTGTAGAAACCTCTGAAGGATGATTGGTGGAAACACCAGGCCGGAGCGAAGCTCTTTAGTGACCCCTGCTGGATCTGCTCTGGAATATCTTTTATTTGGTCTCTAACACAGTTATAATCTTTCTGCAGCAATACTAATCTGACAGTATTGTAGATAAATGCTAAATACAAACATGAACAAAAGCTACATTTATACTCACAAATAGTTTATTCTGTGCTTTGAAAAAATGTTATTAGTTAAGTTTGAGCTTTATATTATTATTATTATTATTATTATGGAAATTTTGGAGTGAGCCATTATTGTTTACTTGAATAAAGCACTTTTTCCCCTCCAAACTGTAATAAGTGCACTGCAAGAACATATCTGTACATGAAGAGGACCGCAGAAAGATAATATTCTGATAATATTCATCAAAAAATGTTGACAAAGCAGTATCAAACGTCGCATACAGTATTGTAGTGTCTCTAAAATGTAATTACAAAAAATAACCTAAAACTAATTATTAAATGCAGCAATAATTAAATATTATATGCAGCAATCGCTGATATTGTTCATATTTCAGGATGTTATTTAATAAGCACTAGATAGAAACGCACTATTTCTCGCATCCACAAGATGGAGATGTTGTCCTGGGTATCTTCTTCCAAGTTTACTCGTGCACACATGAACTACATACATATTATATTAGACATGCAGTCCATCTTTACACAAATCTTGAGTTTTTTCATACATAGTTTCAGACAAAAAGTACAACGATGTTAGCCTGATTCTTTATACTATTATAAGGCCAGTCTCTACACGTATCTTCAACTCATTATAGTCCTTTACAAAACTTCACCAAATCTATTCCCCTTACAAATTGTATAATATCTTAAAATGTTTTAAAATAAATTAAAATTTAAAAAAAAAAAAATAATAATAATTTTTAATCTTTTGGTGTTCATGTGATGGTGGGAAATGTTTTATTTTATTATTTAGGAAATATTAAGTTCTTTTCGAGCACAGACTTAAGTACGAGTTTGTTTGAGTGAAGCAGTAGCTTCATTAACTCCAAACAGTACAAATGTGAATATATATTTTATATTTAAGGAAATGTGTGTATGTGCGTGTTGTGGTTTTATTTTTTTAAGCCCAGAAGGTTATTTATTGATGTAATTTGCTTTACAGTCTATGAAGGTCCCCTCATGAATAGGTACAAGTCACTCAGAGTTACAGGTCTCCACAGGCATGTGTTAAAAAAAATAAAAATGCTTATTTTCAGTTAAATTAAGAAAAAATTAAATGTGATTTTTGTTTCTTGAAAATGAGCAGAAACCCTGGTCCCCTCTCGGTCAGTCCCCTAAAATAAAAACCTCTACCAAGTTTTGTTCCATTCAAATGATGTACAGAAATTCGAGAAAACCAACTCTGGTTCAAAACAGCATCAGAGTTTTAAAGTTACTGGCTGCCAAACCACACGATCCAGTACCTTTTAATACAATAACCTGATGAAAGGTGACCAGTGTAATATGACTTCTTGATGTTTAACACATAAGACACTTGATTTGTAGTTGTAGACTCCTGTACAGCCTCCTGCTGTTTGTCTTCAAACAACAAACACAAAGCGTTTCACGAGTCAGCCACATCATTTGCGTTTTTCCCTTGCGTTAATCATGTAAATGTGAGGTGTGGACAGTTCATAACTCAACACTGAGCCATCAGGATAACACATGTCCTCTTTCGTTGACATGTGAAATGTGTGCCCAGAATGTGAGGCAAATATAACAGATACATGCCTAAAGCTACCCAGGCGTACAGCGGGTTTAGTTCGGACATGTGTGCACAGACGGTCTCCATCAGGACGTGTTTGTTTTATCTCATCTCTCATGTGTTTGTCTTGAGCTTGTCATCGTAAGACGTGTCTCATCTCTATCATCAGTGAGTTATGAGCTCAGGATGATCCTTCTCTAACTGTTCTCGCTCTTCTGTGGAACACAAAAGTTGTGTTTTTGAAGAAAGTCAAATGAAAGTGAATGCTTCTCAAAGACAAGAAAACACCATGAAATTAGTTCAAATGACGAATAGTTAAGTTATTCAACAGCTTTGTGTGAGGAAGTCTCTGTACTTCTAATCTTCCTCTCCACTGAGCTGTCACGACCCGGATCAGTCTGATCTTTGTGAACAAATGATTCAGATAATGCCTGATTCACTGAAAGAACCAAGCGACTCTCTGATTGTGCTCGGAGTAATGATCGGTGTAGTTACTGTTAACTAAGACTAAGATAAAAGAAATAAAATGTTACTGTTGAAGTACTAAAATCACAAAGAATTAAATAAAAACACATTTTAGATGAATATAAAAAACTAATACAAATGGCAAAGACTCACTTTCACTATATTAGCAATAATAATAATAGAAATAATATAAAATAAGGTTACACTTTATTTAAATAGTCCATTTAGACATTCTACTAACTATAAATAACTACATGTCAACTAATTGTCATTAATTAGCAGCTCCATGTGTACGAACTCTCAGAGTAACTGTTAGGGAAGGGTTAGTAGAATAAGTTTCTGATAGATATGTTGAGGACAGTCTACTAATGCTCTAATGACTGCTAGTAAACATGTAGCTAAAGAGTAACTTACTGTTAGCAGAATGTCTTAAGTGGACTATTAAAATAAAGTGTTACCTGAAATAATAATACATTTAAAGTTTAAATAAAAAAAAAAACATATTCCATGTAAAAATGTAAAAACAAAAAATCTTTATAGACTAAATTCAGATTTGTTAAGGCTGAAGCATTGAAATGACCTAAAAATAACTCAATAATTCAAAATAAATGAAAAATAAATATAAAAAACTAATAGAAATGACAAAAGCATTTAACACAAAATTACTTTTTTAAAATGACAAAAAACTGACTAAAATTAAGATGAAAACTCTCTCTCTATAATAACAAAAATAATAATGATACAATTCTAAATAAAATACGATGTAATCATAAATGTTACATGAAAAGCTTACAAAAATAGAAATGTTGCCTTGGCAACCAACTGAAATAAAATGTTAAGGTTACAATACTATAATCATAACAAAAATAAAATGTCAACTTATATAAAAAAAAATAAAGCTATATATATATATATATATATTAAAACTAATACAAATTACAAAAGCAACACAAAACAAAAAAATAAAACTTCCTCTGTGTATAATAATAAAAGTAATAATAAACATTTATAAAATAAAAAAGCTGAAAATGGACATCAACATTTTACTAGTACAAACTTTCATATATATATATATATATATATAAAAAATTATGGCCTGAGTATTTATTAAAACAAAGACAAACAAACAAATAAATATATATATATATATAAATTTGTATTATTCTTTTAGTTACTTATAAAACTAGTACTGTATTTTTACCCCACACAGTGAAAGCTGTAAGTAGGAAGGGATTGACTAGGATAATAACTCTGCCTCCTCATATTACAGAAGAAAGACTGATGATGAGCGTGAGTCAAACATATGTTGCACAATAACTCACACACAAATCTGATCTGCACAACACTAAATGCTCTAAATCACTGCTAATTTGTCCCAGAATCTTCATGTGGATCAGTTGCTTGAGACATGATCCAAATCTTTTTTTCTTTAAGCTTTCTTCATGTTTAACCAGAGAAACTATGGCTCTCAGTGAACTCGGGTTTAGGAATGTGTTTGCGGTTTAGTGCCGTGTCAGAAAGCCTGTTTCAGACCCGGAGGAACTGGACCAAACATTGAGACAAGGCCAGATGTAACCTGAAGCACACGGTGCCATCTAGTTTGGCATCAGCCTCCCAGCTCCGTGAGATCTGGACACATCGCTGTGTTTCTAGAGCTGACACAAAAGATCTCTGTTTGCTGCCCTGCTCCTGTTCCCATGACACAGCCTGAGATGCTGTTCCCAACATTTCAAAGGTGTTGACTTAGTCAGACTGCGCGTATTATACGAAGTAGCCTGGTGCTTTTTGCAAAATAGTTATTGCACACCTGTAATTAAAAAAGTAATATTTCCCTGCTGGAAAACCCAGTCAAATGGTGACTTGGAAAAAGAAGATAAATAATGTTGAAGCTAAAGAAGATCTTCTGATAAATGTCAATGTTTTTTTCTTAATGCACACACACACACACAAAAGGTGTAATAATTTTCACTGACAATTTGTTAGTAAATTTCGCAATGAAATACCCCCCAAAAATAAACAATAATAATTAAATTAAATTAAAATAAATAATATGTTTTGTGAAATGCTAGTATTTTTGACCATACACAATAAAAAAAAAAATTGGTGTAGAAACAGGTTAATAACATCCACAAAAAGGCAAGTAACAGTGAATTTTGAAGCACAAATACTGAAGTAGTATTTCTGTCGTTACAATATGAAACTTTTTTCTTTTGCATTTAATTTTTTACAGTGTAGTGTAAGTCAGTGGTAACTAGGACTGTTATCATTCCCCGGACTCTTATTATGAAATTGTGTCTCCACCCAGCCTATGTGTCTCCATGGTTTCTCATTAGTTTCTCCTCCCCCCCGTCTTGTTATTGTGTGTATTTAAAGACCCTCTTGTGTATGTCTTGTGGCAGATCATTGTGGTTAACCCTTGTTAAGCCTTTCGTGTTTCCTCTGTTCTAGTGTTTCGCTCTCGACCCTGCCCGCCTCGGATATTCGCTCTTGTCTCTGCCCCTATGGATTACGTTCACCTGCCACTGCCACGTATTTTGGATTATTCTCATGTCTTCACCTCTTATGTCCCTGTTTGCTCTTCCAAGACCCTGCTTGCATGTTCTGTGAGTTTGTTCATTAAAAAGTCTGGATCCGCACGCCTCTGACTCGTCATACTTCACAATTACAAAAATGACTGAAACTAGAACAGGAATAAAATAATTATTAATTGCTTTATTACTTTAACAAAAGCACACAACAAAATTTAAACTCAATTTAAAATGGAAATTAAAAATAAAAATAAAAAATAATTAATTTTTATATGAACTTTTATTTATAAATAAGAGCTCAGAATTTGATCGACATTAAATATATAGTGCAAAAGAGCTATGCTGCCTTTTATGACACTTTATAATATCAGTTACCATCGTTCTTCAAAATGCCTTTCATTTGTGTTCCACAGAAGAAGAAAAAAACCTCAATGACAAAAGTGTATGCAAATAATTGCAGAATGTAAATGTTTGGGTGAACTGTCCCTTTAAGACTGACAAACACTTTCTGTCTGTGTGTGAACATGGCCCTTTAAATGAGGCCGGGTCACCATCATTTTTGTTCAGCAGAGCACAGTTTGCAACTGAAATACTGAGAAGATATCCTTCAGATATCCTGGCTATCCTTCAGATCTAGCTGAGAGAGAAAAGTGTAAGATAAGGAGAGTATAAACACTGTTCTGCCTCATAGATCTTGTCCTGCCTGCACATAGAGCAGGCTTTGTTTTTTCATTCTCTTTGTTCACGTTACAGCAGAAACCTGTTGAATATTTCATGCCGTGATCTCTGGTGTCTTGAGTTACACTAGTGTCAGGTGGGCTCCTCCCACAGGTGTACTGTAAGCCCCGCCCCCATGTCCTGACCTCTATATTACAGCACCGTTAGGTCCTGACACAGCTTCACGCTCCTCACATCACACAGCTCTAACATCATCCTTCACTACCAGACCACAGGTATGACACTTCTTTAACATACAAACCAGCCACAAGGTAAAACCAAATAGAGTTACATTCAGTCTGGAATATTTATATTCAGTTAAATGATATTGAAGGAACTCTGAATGCTTCAGAAAAAGTTTACTTTTAATATCATTCAGTGTTTTGACCAATGTAAGTGAATGGTATTGTCTTGTTCAGAGTAACATGATTGTATTAAGCAACACAATAGGCACAGCTATAGTCTCCAAGACAGCAGGCTTCGCATCAGAAGAAACTGAATTGTTTGAGATGCCAACACAAAGCAGCAATGCAGTGTCCATTTACATATCATATGATCTTTATCATTCGTGTCTTGTGCATTGTTTGATGCTCTTAATACTTCATTGAGCAGAAAACATCAAATGATAAAGGACTGAGCTTTTCTTCTGAAGTCATTTGTTATTTAAAACAACTGTCCATTACTAGCTAAGACCTGTTTCCTGAGTGCATTTGTTTATAAATTATATAAATTATTCCTGTGATGCAGTTGATTTTTCATCAGTCACAAGATCACATGATCCTTCACAAATCTTTCTAATATGCTGATTTATTATTATAAATATCAATGTTGGAAACAGTATATTGCCAAATATTTTTAGAACTTGTATTGTTGTTTTTTAGGATTATTTGACAAATAACATGTAAAAAATAATGGCTATTATTCAAAATATAAATATTTTCTAACGATCTACATATATGCTATCACTTTTATTAAGTTAACACATCCTTGGTGAATTAAAGTATTAATTTCTTTTAAATAATGAAAGCATAAAAATGTACTAAACAATACTAAACTTTTTAGTATTGTTATTTAAAATAAATGCTGTTCTTTTAGCCTTTTATTAATAAAATAATCCATAATATGAGTCATAGATTTCAAAAACAAAAACTAAACCCATTAAAAATCTCTTGAGTGGTATATAGCAGGCCAGCATATGTATGTATTTATGTGTGTGTCTGTACAGTAATAAACATTTGGGGACTTAAATCTGGTTAATTGTCCTAAAAATAAAGTCACAGTGCAAAATATTTGCCTTTTTCTTACATTGTTTATATATATATATATGAGCACAGTATTAACAATTCTAAATTAAGGCTTGATTTTTTTGGTGACATATATTTGACATTTCTATGTGAGATTCACCCGTGATA
Organism: Enteromius viviparus; assembly: GCA_032353835.1. NCBI lineage: Eukaryota > Metazoa > Chordata > Actinopteri > Cypriniformes > Cyprinidae > Enteromius > Enteromius viviparus. The sequence goes on along the minus strand of JAUCNO010000977.1, from coordinate 689,006 downwards.
TTCACCTCTGTCAGAGATCAGCATAAAGAGCTCCTTCAGCCCAGCACTCTTTAACAGTAGCAGGCTGTCAGACGGTTATCACTTTATGGCAGGAGATAAATGGATTAGGAAGGTGTGAACCAACCTCTCTTTAGCAGCCCAGCGTTGAGAAGTCATTTATTATAGAGTTTGGACGTTTACTTCTAGCTGTAAAGTCCAGCATGGGAGAGCAATGGAACATTCTTGGCTTGAAAGGCTTCTTTTAAAAAGCCCATTCGTACAGAGAAGATTGGACATCCTGAGGTTAGGTGGAGATGTGTGATGTTCTTCTACACCAAATATGGACCACAAAATCAGTCATAAGAGTCATGAATAAGCTTTGCTTTGATGTATGGTTTCTTAGGATAGGACAATATTTGGCTATTTGAAAATCTGTAATATGAGGGTGCAAAATGTTAACAAAAATGCTTTTAAAGTCATCCAAATTAAGTTCTTAGCAATGCATAATCAAAAATAAAGTTTTGATATATTCATGGTAGGACATTTACTTAAGTATCTTCACCGAACATCATATTTACTTAATATCCTAATGATTTTTGGAATCGATAATTTTGTCCCATACAATGTATTTTTGGTAATTGCTATAAATATAAATAACCTTTGCTACTCATGACTGGTTTTGTGCTCCGGTGTCACATAGGATTTTTTTGCCCATTGTTACTAATATTTTTCTGCAATAATTCTCAAAATGTGGCAGTAATGTGTGGTTTGAGTTTATTCTTATCCTAAGAATTCCCATAGGCTGTAACCTCTGATGATTTTGTATAAAACAAGGCTGTTAGTTTTAGTTACTCATCAATAATGTTGAGCTACATCTTCTTCTGTGCACAGAGGTCATGTCGTCCAGTCTGTCAATGCGGAGTTTCTCTCTGGGTCGGCAGCCCTCTTTCTCCAGCTTGTCTCTGAGGGACAGCGGACGGGCCCGATCCAAAGCCTCCGTCTCTTTCGCTGCCTCCAAGCCCCTGTCTCGCTCTGCCTCTATGAGCATGTCAGATCTGAACGGCATGAGCAACCTGTCTCTCAACGGCCTTCACGGCAACAGCACCAATGAGAAAGAGGCCATGCAAAGCCTCAACAGCCGACTCGCCAGCTACCTAGACAAGGTCCGCTCTCTGGAGAAGTCCAACGCCGACCTGGAGCTGAGGATCAAACAGCTGATGCTGGATCGTGTGCCGAAAGGCCATGATATTGATTCAATGATGGCCCAAGCTCATGCTCTGGAACAGGAAGTAAGTGGACAGTGCCCTTAGGTCTTTTGAACTTAATGAAAACAAAGATTGGCCCATAAACATGCTCTAAAAGTCTGATCATTAGCAATTGCAGACACACTGGTTCAATAATTAACTGCTCTCAGACTAAAAAGTTACCTTTTAACAACGAGGGAGAGCACCTAAATCTGAATAAATAGCTTTGTAAAGGGGGTCTTGGGGGTCTATGTTCAAACACACAAAGTTTCCAGCAGAAGGCAGAAAGGCAACATAATCCCAGATTGCTCTATTATAATAAGTACCACACAACCCTGCTGAAAAAAAACAGCATATGCTGATTAGATGTGTTTTTGAAGCTGGGATGCTGTTTTTGCAGGTTTATGCTGGTCCTTGCCAGCACATGACCAGCACAAACCAGCTAAGGACCAGCCTGAACCAGCAAAAAACAGCTTCAAAACATACCTAAGCAGCATAAACTGGTGTCTAGTCCTGAATAAACATCTTTCTGTAGAGTTTTACTTTTACTCTAAGTTTAGAGTGACCCTTAAGATTAGCTGGTTAGGTGTGTTTAATTAGGGTTGGAGACCAATTCTGCATAAAGGTGGTCTTCTAGGAGCAAGAACAGACACTTGGTTATGCCATCACCCACTTCGATCATTTCATTGGTGTTTGCTAGAGATAAAGGCATTACATGCACCTTAATCTTCATGTTTGTTACCTTACAGGTGAGGAAGAAGACTCTGGAGAATGCTCGGATCATGCTCGAGATCGATAACGCCAAGCTGGCAGCAGATGATTTCAGAATCAAGTGAGTGTATGAGTATTTGCACCTCTTAATACATCTGCCAAGGAACTTCAGGAGGCATTGACTTGCTGTGCGCTTGCAGATGGGAGACGGAGAGTGCGATGTGTCAGTCGGTGGAGCGGGACTGTGTGGCCCTGAAGAAAGCCAAGTCAGATCATGACCAGATCATCGCCACGCTCCGAGGAGACCTGGACAGCCTGAAGGAGGAACTTTACTTCCTGAGGAAGAATCACGAGGAAGTAAGATCTCCACCTGCAAATTCAATTCAAATTTCAATTACAGTGTTATTGTACATTAAGAATGATACATGAGCCAGTCTGAAGTTCAGTGTTTTTTTCATTCCTTTAAGCCATCTGTTGATGTAATCCCCCTTTTGTGCATAAGTTATTGGAGGAACTGATGGTATAATCTCTATAATCCATTGTTGTTCCATTTTAGAACTTTTAACATCCATGGAATTCTTCCATTTCACAAAAGGCTCTTTATAGAGGCTTCTTCTAAGAAGGTTCTTTGAAGAACCCCTAAATCCCCCCCTTTATATCTCTGTGACAGGCTTGTCAAACCCTTAAAGAGTCTCAAGGGGTCACCTCTACTGTCCATGCTTGAAGTCATTTGTAACTCTATCCATGCGGCTCTTTTGTCCCATGAAACCTAAGATGTGCCTCACAGCTAACCTCCTGGCACTGAGTCAAGTGCTGATTGTCATTTGTAGGCCAGAAACTTGCTTTACACAACTAAGCAAAGATGCATATCCTCGGAAAACAAACTGCAAGCGGAAAGAAGGCGTGCAAGTTCTTTAATCCTTGTGTTAATTTGAAACCAACAAGTCCCAGTTCATGAGAGAGTGATAGAGTTACTATTTAACATCTGTGCAGCTGAACCATAATAAGGTATTTAGCTAGTTTAATGACTTAATCTGCCTCGCTCTTTAAACTGTACACTGTTAAAAACAATTCTGTAAAATGTATGGAGAAAAATCAGCAGCTGTAGTTGCTGGAATTCGACCGCAAAAAATACGGTAACAACACTTTAGGTTTTACCGTTTTAAGTTAAATTTACAGTTAAATACCGTAATTTCATTAACTGATATTAGGTTAATATACCAACCTTTTTAATTACTGAAATCTGTTTTGTATCTTTGAAATACACTGATAAGCACCAAATTCAGGTGATGAGAAAGTCAAATGATGAACCAAGCTTTTAAATATGAACATATAAAGAAGGAGCTCATTCAAACAAACAAACACTAAACACTATAATGGTGAGGCTCATTAAACTGAAATATGCAATAAACACTAATTTAACAGTAGCATTCTCACTCTTTTACCGTTAAAATCACAATAATTTTTTACAGTGACAGCTTTGAAAGGACAATGATTATGCAGTAATGGCAGATGGTGAGAATGCAATGGCCACATCATGTATATTGCAAGTCTTATTTGTCACTGGTGCATTGATAAATCACAAACAAACAAGAAAGAAAAATACTCAGAAAAGTGCAGAACTATTCTGGTGCTATCTCAAGCATGGGTATATTTGGAAAGAAGGGTGTGGTGTCATGGTTGTCCAATATTCAAAATATATTTGGCGTGTTTGTCTGTTTTTGTTCGAGGTGCATGCATACTCCCCTTGTGAGCAACATGAGATCAACACTATCAAATATTCATTGAGCAGAACTTAATAATGAAGTAACTTCCACCGACCGTGTGCCACCACGTGGTATCAAATTCCCAGCGTTCACTCTGCAATCTCATATCACCTCACAAACCACACCCCAGTGTTCAAACACTGAACACACGCACACTGAACCTGTCCAAACATGTACAATAACTCATTAAGCAAAGACTAACAGTGTTGGTTGGTTCCTCAGAAAGTTACCATACGATGTGTTTAGTCGGATAACATCCTTCTCTCATTTCTTTCCCCGCAGGAAATAGACAGCCTGAGGGCCCGGATCGCTCAAGAGGATGTGAGTGTGGAGGTGGATGCGGCCCGCGGGCCAGAGCTGGGCTCCGTTCTCTTTGACCTCAGGTCTCAGTATGAAGGCATTGTCCAGAAGAACAAGGAGGAAACTGAGAACTGGTACCGTAAAAAGGTTGGTGTTCCCTGAGGATCGGAGTCAGAACCAGTAGATGCTAGCTAGCTCCCATTAAGAGCTTCCAAGACCCAGATCACATTTCACTGACACGAACACCTTGCTGTTTATTGCTGTTTAACAACACCCTGTAAATTGATAAGATGTAATACCATGATATTTTTTGTACACTAAAGCATAGTTTTTACATGTAACTCCAAAGTATTTCAAAAACAAAAGAAGTGAACACATGAAATTTAAAGAAGGTTTTAACCATATGGTCACCGTGATTTTGCCAAGACATGATCCTGAATCATTACTGTCCAAAAATATAGACTTATCCCAATCCTTACCCCTTAACCTAACCGAAGCCAAAATGTATTCCTAAAATCAGTGGGAAAGGATATTTGATTATCAAGGGTGTAGAAACACCAAACCCTGATCATGAGCCTAAAACAAGAGATTTCCTGAAATATTGTCCCTCAAATCTGATTGGTTGATTGAAATGTTGTTCCAGGAACATCTTGTACTTGGTGATATCACTCTCACTGTAGTGATAACACGGTATTATCGTAAGCTAAACCATGGCATGTATTTTTTGTAATCCAAAATATTTACAAGGTACTTCAAAAATAAAGTGGGATTACCATGTTTTTTGCAAGCTCCTTTAAATAATGACATGTTTTTTAAGGTACTTTTAAAATAATAGAACATGAAAACCTGACATGTTATTTTTCGTATATAAAACCAAGGCACATACATGGTACTCCAGGTATACTTTAGGACAAAGAGCCATGGGAATCATTGTTTTAGTAATTATCAATGCTCCATGTTATTATGACCTATACATCTCCATATAATTCTTTGCAATTCATAAGATGTTTAGCAGGTATATTTGTAACCCATGTCTGTGTGTGTGTGTAGCTGGAGACGGTGCAGACGCAGGTGCGTGAGAGTAATGAAGCCCTGAGAGGGGCTCATAGTGAACTGACCGAGAGGCAGCGCTTTCTGCAGACACTGGAAGTGGAGCTGGAGAGCCTTCACAAACAGGTCAGAACCAGGCAGGAGGAACCTTTTAAGCACCATTTCTGTTCCCTGAGTGAACCTCTCAAGCTCTGGCCAATGCAGATACTGTTACCGCTCAGCACTAAAAAAACTGAAACCCTGCCCTTTATGTGGAGGTTATTTGAATGACCCAGGCCATAAATGCTCCGTCACAGGCCTTTACTTACTTTCACAAGTCAAATGTGAGCGGCAAGAAGCACAGACACAGTTTGTTGTTGGATTATGGAGAAAAAAGGGGTCAGTAGAAAGCCTACTACACATGTAATGGATCTCCAAAGAGGAACTTTTCCATCAGAACACTCACTTAGAAACAGCTTTGCTTGTTTTCATGACCTTTGAATCTCAAGCCAGTCCGAGATCACTCCCAGCATCTCAGATGTAGTTACTATAAACAGGTCATGCTTGTGTAAATAAGCCAAGACGCAAGTTCACACAAGGGTTGTTTTGTAGTAGTTTCTTTGCTGGTGTGATTATTTTAAGGGTGCAAATACATGCATAAAGACTCTTTTAATCCCCTCAATACTCAAATTCAAGCTGTTCCAATCTTGCATAACTAAGTTGGTGAAGAGGAACACAAAAGGACAGAAAATGTTCATGCTTCTCTTTCCTATACAGTCACAGTGTGTATTCATGTTTTTGCAGGAATAGCAGTCTGTAAGTGTTTGTATGAAGGTTTTGCACCTGAGCAGTAGTCTAAAGGGCTCATTGTCCTGACAGTTCACCTTATCTGTAACTGGTGGTTGGCAGTTTAAATACGATTACATGTAAAATAAATAGGATCGGCTTATTTACTGATAGAATAGCTTCATTTACATGGTAATTATTCACACAGACACACAGACAGACGACAAACATACCCACATGTACATGCATTTTGGTATGTAACACTTTAAAACACTTTTGTTTTAAACCCTTAAAACTTGCATTCATCTTTAGATACAAATTAAGATTTTTATGAAATATGATTTTTGACCCTGCATAGACAGTAATGCAACATTTAAATAATGTCCTTACTACAGTAGCTTTCTGGGCCTTGTCAGTTACATTGCTGTGTATGCAACTCTGGGATTTCATCTTCATTCCTGCTCTGAAGACAAACGAAGGTCAGCTGCGAAGAGAGCAAGTCATTGATGACACAGTTGTACTTTCTGAACCCCTCTCACAGGTGTCGGCTCTGGAGGGTAACCTGGCTGAGACGGGGCAGAAGTACACCATGGAGATGGAGCGACTGCAGGCCACCCTGGCCCAGCTGGAGGAGAACCTGTCCCAGCTGCGTCTGGACATGCAGCGCAACAAGACGGACTACGAGCAGCTCTTGCGCATCAAGCAGAACCTGGAGATGGAGATCGCCACCTACAGGAGGCTGCTGGAGGGAGAGGAAACGTGAGTGTCCTGTCCACTCCCCGTAATGTCCTTCCAGCCCCTTTGTTTTTCGTCAAACTGATATCAATGTCTGAGATTTTAGCAGCGTAATGATTTCTCTGATACTTACATCAGCTTCTATTTTTATTTGGCAGGGCTAAAGAGACTCCTCCGCCACCTAAGAGTAAGTTCACTCAAACAAAACATGTCACATGCGACAGTCAGCAAACACTAGAATCAATATGCACAAACTCATCTTACAAGTCATAGTCAACAAACATTGCAGAAAGATTTGCATAACTCAAAAAAAAAATATTGCATAAATTAATTAGATTTTTTGGATCACAATTGATAAATAATGCAACAAACCTGACAGCTGGACGCTATGCTATGAAGCTTTTTGGAAAGAAATATAAAATGGCATATGTATATCATATTTATATCATTAAAGCTGAAAAATAAATAAACTTTCCAGGAATGTATGTTTTGTAAGGATAATCTGAGATAGAACTTTTAAAATCTAGAATCTGAGGGTGACAAAAATAGAAATATTGGCTTTATAATATAAATTGGCTTTAAAGTTGTCTAAACGAAGTTCTTTCTAATAAAAAAAATGTTTTGTAATATATTTATAATATGTCACTTTAAAAGGAAAAAAATATGGCTAAATGGTTGATGCATAACCTAAGCATACAAAGCTTTTTTATACACAATACATTAAAACATACAGAAACAATTAGAGTAACAATGCCAGAATAATTCCTATTTTTGCAAATAAAATCAGCAGTTTTCTATTTTAATTTATATTTGAAACTGTAATTTATTTCTGTTATGCAAAGCTGAATTTTCAGCATCATTATTATCACATGATCCTTCAGAAATCATTCTAATATGTCGATCTGATGCTCAAGAAACATTTATTATTAAACAGTGGTGCTGCTATATATTTTTGTGGGAACTGTGATGGATTTTTTTTAGGATTCATTGATGAATAGAGGGTAAAAAAATAAACAAAATATTTTTACTGTAATTTTTAATCAAATTTAATGCTAATTGAGTAATAAGTATTAACAACAATTAATAAGAAACAATCTTACTCTAAACTTTTACAGTAGTGTATTTGTTTTCTCTAAAGTGTCCGTGTTGCAACCTAGGCTCATTAGAAATATGTGTCTCTTCATACATTTCTGCAAAACTGAAAATAATGTACCTATACATACGAATGGCTGCAGTTTCCAGCAAATATAAACACTAGAGGCAGTGTTCACACAACTTTTATTCATTTTCAAAGTATGACATTTTTTATTTGAATAAAGGCAATTACTTGCAGAATGTTATGTTATGTCATTTTTAACATCCTGCACGATTTGAAAACTGATACTTTTGACCGTCACACATAAATTCATACGTATGAGTTTTCTCATTCAGTAGGTTTACTCGATAGCTCATGCGATAAGGTGTTGCAAACATTTTGACAAAACAGCTCAAATCAGCGTAAGGAAGTTAAAACAGCCTGGCTGCATCAGCAAACACGCTTTTAAATTACTTTTGCATTTGTTAACACTATCGGGTAGGTTTAAGTTTGGGTTTGGTGTAGGGGATATTTCCAACATGATAGAGACACTCACTGGATATTTAAACTATGAACGGCCACAAAACACACCTCGAACAGCATTATAAAAACACTGCAATACATCCCTGTACCAACGGAATACAAACGTGCCAAGGTCATGTGTTTTAGTGCCACTCTTTGAAACTGCAGCGAAGCATGCAGAAAGGTGCGTAACTGCAGGGTTGCAGAAATGTATGTAGAGGCATGTATTTCCAATGTTTGAGGAACACAAATGACAGTTTTACAGTACGACAGCGAGTCGATGCTGTTGTATCAAACACTGATCTTTTGTGGGAATGTGTTTGTCCTCTCACATTAAACACAGCTCTCTCATCCCAGAGCTCACAGGAATCTGACGTCTCTCTCTCTCTCTGTCCTTCTCTCTGCAGAGGAGCCTGACGTTCGGACCCGTAAGATAGTGAAGGTGGTAACGCAAACCATGATCAATGGCAAAGTGGTGGACGAATCCAGTGAAGTCGAACAGATCGAGGAGACAAAGAAGTAAAACAAGAACAAGACTGTCTGTGTGATTCTCTGTATGAAAGCTTCTATTGTCCATTTAGGGGCCACATTACCTTGGGCCCCCACAGGGCCCCTGATTTTTGTTTCATTCTCAGTCTTTCAAAGAGATCGTCTTTCCTTTCTCAAGCAACAGAAGAGCTGAAATTACTAGCCATCAGATTTAGAGCTGAAACTCAAGAAGAAACAAGTGCTCCTGTTATTGGTTTTTTAGCGACTTATCAAACCAGAACTCTTTATTCTTTCTGCATGCTATATTGATTTCTAAATAGGGTAGTGTGAAGAAGAATATATTTACTAGTGTTTGCTTATCTGCTGTTTCTTTCACTCTTACTCTGTAATAAAACTATTACATGCAATTGGTGTGTTTTGTGACTCTGAATAACCCGAAATATACCAAAGGTATCTGTATTCACACATATACACACCAGATAACAGTATTTTTTAAAATAAACACTATATTTATTTGCGTCAATTTTCAATATGTAGTTCTTTGCAGAAACTCTATAATTAATATTAGATTACTGTGTTCTTAGTCTTAAACAGAAACGATCATAAGGTGAATTATTCATTATGTTTTTATCAACTTATACAACTAGAGCTTTTTTTTTTTTTTTTTACATTTTAATCACTTTTAATTAACGTTTTGTATTTGTTTTATATCACTTCTGTCAAAATATATGTCAAGGTTGTTTCAGAAGATATTTTACCTGCTTAATGAATGAAAAAAAAATAAAATAAATAAAAATATAAATAAAAATTAATACATGAATAAAAAATTAAATAAATAAAAGTTATGTAATAAAAACGTTATTTTTTATTTAATTTAATTTCAGAAATAAATAAAACAAATAAATAATATAAACATAAAAAAAATAAAAACATAATAAATAAGTAAAAGTTGTATTTTTTCATTGAAATGAATATAAATTTGGACCAGTACAGTTTGGCCTATTTACGTTTTAAATGTAAAATACATTCATCTTTATTCTTAGCTCATTCTAAATACATTTGTTAATTAAATACTACATTTGTCAGTCTGCAATAAAACACAAATACATCTATATGCGTAAGAATTTCTCATCAGATTAATACAAGTCAATTCTATTTTTGTTAATGAACTGCAGCACAAAGATATGCAAATAAAACTTCCTGAGCAACGATGACATTTCAATCATGGTAGCTTTAATAAGTGTGTCTCAATCAAATCCTCTTTGATCATTTGATATTTGAACATGTCTGTATAAAAAGTGTGGATGTGTAGCCTTTCAGAGAACAAGATAAATATTACACTTAATACAAAACATAAACATAACAGAAATAAAGTCAGAAGTACTGAGACGAGTACTGAAAGCACTGTAACAACACCTGTGTGTTTCTAGTAATTTCACTTTGCAAACCAAACTCACTTTTGAATGAGATGATTTGAATGTACAGCATGTAAATCAAGCTGTTGGTTCACATCAGGACAGCGAAGCTTTCCATTTATTAAAGGTTACTGTATTACTGGACCTGACATTTACTGTTGTGCTGTAAGTAATAATCTCAGAGGAAGTAAAATGTCTCTTTATTCTTTCGCACGCCACTGTTTGAGGATTATGGTTAATGGGACCTGATCGGTGACTCCATCCTGACTGTCCTCATCTTCTCCTCAGATGATTTGATCTCCTGGCTCTGGATGGACAGGTGAAGACTGAAGAGAGGTTTGGCAGACATCTGAACTCTGAGCATGAGAACAAGAGCATGCTCACTGAAGTGTCTTGCATTCATTTAGAAGACTGGACCGGAGAGCTCTGTTACTGAGTTTGTTATAGACGAGTGGTCACTTTTTACATTTTATTTCATGTTTATTTAGTGTTTGTGTATATACACTACCAGTCCAAAAAACTAAATGCCCCACACCTGCATTTATTTCATTCAAAATAGAAAATTCTGAAATATTTTTCTATTCACAATAGCCACTTTTTATTTGAATAGATTTTAGAATTAAATGTCTTCCTGTGATTTCAAAGCAGAATTTTCAACATCATTACTCTAATCTTCAGTGTCATATGATCCTTCAGAAATCATTCTAATATGAAGATTTTCATGTATTATTATAATTTTACTAATGTTAAATGCAGGCTTGGTGAGCAGAAGAAACGTCTTTAAAAAACAAATAAAAACAAATAAATGTAAAAATACAATTTGATCTTTTCTTTATATAATATTTCTTCATATAGCATAAAATATTTATATATAAATAAATTTTAAAAAATATTATAATATATAAATTAGAATATAAAATATACTATGTTTTTGTATATTTAAATTATTTGCTTTACTTTAATATAAATATTTACTATTTTACATCAATCCCTGCCCAAACATATCTGGCAACATTTTCCTACGTTTTTTGTTTGTTTTATAAAATAAAATATAAAATTGTAGAAAAATTCAGTGAGCAAAGACTTAACCAACCAGAGCAAGTTGTGCATGAGCAAACTGCGCTGTAATGTAAAAATTTAGTTTTTTTTTCTTTTTGGGCCTGAAGAACACACTGGATTAACTTTACTATTGATCTGCTTCACACTTTGGCCGAGTTCCAAAACAGAGCCAAACAATAACCCTTGAAAGCGGGACCAGGAACATTAGACAGCAGCACAGCTGTGGTAAAGTGTGGGAAAAATAATGTCCCACAATGACGGCTGAGATCATGCATTTCACTAACCACTGCCCTGACTAACGTGTCATTTGCTGTAGCTCACGGTGAAAGGAATCTCTGTGGATACTACTCGGAAATGATCAGTGCAATGATGACAAAAGGGCTTTCTTGTTTTCTTATGAAGAAAGTGCATTCTTTTGTGGACTCTTCTGTACTGTAGGAATAAGGTGAATGTACTTCTCCAACACACCCTCGACCTAAATCATGATGCCTCAAAAGCTCTTAGACATCTGTCAAACTCCTCCATCTGTTATACACAGCCTGTCAGCTCTCTAATACTGGGATTATTATAGATAGGATGCTGACTCTGTCTTTTGTGTGCAGTCTCTTAAAGCTGTCTAGCTTGGACTGATGTATCGCTAGGCTAAAGCTAGCACCTGCGTTCTGTATGCTGGTGTGTGTGTGTAATTATTGATGAAGCTGACCTGCTGTAGTTCACTCTTTAGTGCACAACTGGACTGCAAACATTTCGATACAAACTTTTGGGGAAAGGGTGCGAGTGCAAAAATGTTAAACAGAAACTACAGTAAATAGGTATGTAGGGCTAACAATACAGGAGCAAGCAGCAATTATGGGGCCAAGCACATCAATGGCACACACATTATAGCGCTGAGAACTTCTCTAGGTGATCTTTAAGAAGACTCACTATTATTTAAACTTTTCTGTCATTGTCGTTAAAATTATTTTGGTGTATTATGTCAATGATAACGTACACTACTGTTCAAAATGTTGGGGGATTGGTTATGTTTTTGTTTAATTATTTAATTATCTTTGTTGTTGGAAAATAAGTGTTCTCTAAGGCTGCATTTATTTCATCAAAAGTACAGTAAAAACTATAATGTAAATAAATGTAATGCATTCATGGTGAATAAAAATAATAATTTAGTTCCAAAAAATTTTTTTTAGTAAAATAAATAACTTTTGCGAGTCAGAAAATAACTAAATGAAAATAATAAATGAGTCTGATTCTACAACAAAAATTCAACTAATGCAGGTCTACAAGCCTTTGTTTCTGCAAACCTGACTTCTATTCAAAACGCATAAATATTAAAAAAATTTAAAGTAAAAAATGTTGAAAATAGGTGCCTTTATGATAAAACACTAGCCACTGACTGACTCACCAGTGAAGTCTGACCTGAACAACATATTAATGATGCTAAACTACACTAATTATTCTGAAGTAGAAGATAATGTGCTTCTATGAACTTCTGCCAAAATGTGACATGACTCTTTTTTTAATATGATACGCAAGAGTGAGGGAGACATTTAGCTAGATGATTAAAACCTACATATGAAAGAGCATAGCTAAATGATGCGCACTAACCAGTGAAGCAAGCATAATTAATACGCAAGAAAAATAAAATCACAGATGAGATACAGCAGTTACAGCTAATCTTTAACTCTCTGATTGCTCTGAAATGAGATAGTAAACCACCCCGCATCCAAAGACAACACGCAGAATAAGGACTATAATATAAAAAATACGCAAATTATTGTTGCTAAAGGGCTTTTAAGCCTTTAAAAACCACTGGAGTTGTTAGCTAAGATTAGCACAGGCTTAGGCTATGATAACAGTCTTACACAAGCACAGTCTAGACAGATGTACAGGATAAACCATTATTTCAGCTGTGATAAATGTAGCTCCAAAATGTGCAGTGTTTAATATTTACGAGGATCTATTGATAGAAATATAAGATATGTAACTACATTCTCAGAGGCGTACAAAGACCATAAGCTACGAACTGTTATGTTTATATTAACTAGAATGTATTTCCATACTGTACTCTGTGGGTGCCCTTACACAGAAGTCTCCATCGTGTTTGTACAGTAGCTGTTAAAGGACAGAGTGCGTTTTGTTACTATGTTGTTCTTGTGAACACTGACATAATGATTAACAAGTAACAGTAATATTTGCAATAACATATTAAATAATTAGGTGCATATACTTCCTTAATTTACCTTTGTTAATATATTTCATTGCTGGTTATCTCCACTGTCTCAGACTACGACATTTTAGTACTCTATCGGCTCCCGTAGCTTCTCTAAAGCGAAGGGTTGAGCGGGAGAAAGAGTCACTGGTTGCAATTCACAATCTCAAACACTAGTTTCGGCTAAAAAATAACACTGCACCCTAATAAAAGAACATTATTTTGTGTATTTGGTGTAATGTAATGTGTTTATGAGGTTTAAGTTTCAAAAACACATTATTTTTCACATACTGTACATTATTGTTTCTCCTCTAAGCCCCGCCTGCTGAAACAGGTCGATCTGTTCAGAGCTCATCATTCTATAAAAGCGAGGTGTGCTCTGATTGGCCAGCTATCCAGTGCACTGTGACTGGCCGAATACCTCAAGCGTCTGATGGAAATGCTCCGCCCCTTACCATAACGTGATGCTGCGTCCCGACGCTATAACACCAAAACAATAAAACACATTACAAAGCAGTGGAGACATAATTACTGATGATCGTGACTTAGTTCACGTGGTGTTGCATCACGCCTCGTAAACATAACACCATGTCTGCATCCGTGATCGGAGAAACAGCCCTTCACCGCTCAAAACTCACGTCTGAATAGTAAGCAGCAGCTTGTTTTAATAAGAAAAGCTGACTATCTTAAAGGTTGTGAGTGGTCAGCAGCTCTCTTTCTAGTCTCTGTGCACAGCCAGCATAGACTGCTCTGTCAGCTTCAGGAATCAGTCCTCCGGAAATGTGCTGAACACACTCCAATATTTGTGTTCAGCTGTTCTGGAACAGTGTTGAAACACAACTTAACACTGATTTCTAGTCGTGTCTCTTTTGGAAGCACAAACAAAGTAGTTTGACTTTCACAACGACACACAGCGTCTCCAGAACATGGCGCCCGCAGCAACACTACAGACACAATAATAGCTCCGCCTTCTTTCTTTGTGGAAACATTTGGGTGGAGTTTGAAAATAAACCCACTCTGTGACGGAGAGAAGTGGAGGCGTGTTTAAACGAGTCATTTTAGAGGAGTGTGGACAAGTCATAACTTTTAAAAAGAATATCTCTTTGGTTTTGAGTCTTCAATCTTTGCAACTTCAGAGATCTTGTAACAGCTCGTAACGCTCCAAAGAGAAAGGACAACCTGAAATCAGATCATATGACCTCTATAAGGCACACATTTAATGATTGAGTCCTCTAAATGTTCAGCCAGAATCAAAATGACATAGCGATAACAGACTGGTTTTAAGGAGCAGGTCTTTTAAGGCTTATATTTATAGTATAATAGTATTTTAATAATTGGCCACTGTTATGATTGGCTAACGTCACTGCATAGGAAATAATATCAATGGCCTCTATTGTATGTGAGTTTTGAAAACATGATCTAAATAAAACAGTAATTTCCATACAATGCATTATGAGATTATTCAGACTACTTTTTCAAGAAAGTAGTAAAGTACCGCAATACTTTTCATCATAATTTGTCATCACATTATTCATACATATATTCTAAAACAGATTTATTGTAACATACAAGTAGCTACATAAAGACAACAACTACCCACTTGAAGGAATACTTCACCCAAAAATGAAAATCCTGTCATCATTTACTTATCCTCTAGTTCCAAAACACTTTTGGGTCACCACTGACTTTATTTTTCCCTACAATGGAAGTTAATAGTGACCAAAAAACAAAACAAAACACTGGTTCCAAACTTTTTTCATCTCTACTGTTCTTCTCACATGTAATGTAACACAAGTATAACATAAAACATAAAATACATATAAAACTAGAATATAACACACAATAACTCACTACACACTATGGTTCAGCTTAAGGTATACTTTATTGTCGCTGTGGGAAATTTGTCTTAGGCTCAAAAATACATTCACCACATATGGTAAAAAAAGAAAAGAAAAAAAAAAGAAAAGCTAATAACACAGCACAGTAACACATTGCTATTTAATAGCTTAATTGCAGAACAAATAATACTCTCTGTGTGTCACATATGTATGTACTCCTAAGTCTTTTCTGATGCATTTCCACCTGAAAAACCTGTCTTGAGGGGCTTAACAGAGATAAAAAAAAACAGGTTTACTCCCATAAAAGGACCACTAATTCTATAGTCTCTAGATGTGACAGCTCTTTTTAGTTTAGACAGGCTTTCTTTGCAATCCATCACATTCTGTACCTGTAAGGGGATCAGATGGTTGTGTTTTACCCGTGTCACTGCACATCCTTCAAGCTACAAGACAACAAATGCAAAACTGTGTTCTGTCTAATCAGGTTGTAGGCAACACTGGCCCCCTCATAGCGTGTCTTCAGCGTTCCTGTGACATTCTATCCTCAAACTGATCTGAAGAGCTCTGTAATTATCTCTTGCCCAGCTCTGAATGCCTCTGCTTGGCTAATGACACATTGCCATGGAAATAGTATTCTAGGTGAATAATGGGCTCGGAAAGGGATTGTGGTCAAGAGAGAGTGACCACCAAAACATCTTTTTACTCAGCTATTAAATTACATCTCCTTTAAAATTTAAGGATTCTACTGTATATCTAAGCACTGCATGCTCAGATTAATTGTGAATGTTTGGTGCAACTATGTAACGTTCTAACTTGATCTCATGGCAATTCGTACATATTTTACAAGGTGGCTAATTTGTACAACCTCACTCGTATTAATTCTTACGATTTCTTCTAAATCATACGTATTTTACAATTTTCCAATTCGTTTGAAATTGTACGAAAGACCTAAAGCTAACCCCACTCCTGAACCTACAGGTCACGGGGTTTTAGACAAATCGTACAAAATCGTACGAGTGAGGTCGTGAGACTGTGTTGAATGTTCTTAAAATCATTCTGGTAATCAGGGCTTAAAAAACAAGCAAACAAAAAAAAAATCCATTCGGTTCACTCCGAGCAGAATAGATATTTTAACATTTTTGTTCTTGCGTTCTGCATTAAACACTGCGTTTCGAAAACGGTTTTCTAGAAAAAAATACCGTCTAATAACGTTATTTACATCAGGGTTCCGGAGTGGCCATTCAACCGAAACTGCATTATTGTCAGTTACAGAAGACCTGCGGGCCGCAAAAACCAACTCCAGATCATCAGTACTCATTCTG
>JAUCNO010000977.1:642416-654689 GCA_032353835.1 Enteromius viviparus | reverse complement strand
AATTTACTAGTATTCCTATCTTTGTGGGGACAATTGGTCCCCACGAGGATATAAAAACAAAAACACACACACACACATATATATATACACACACACACACATATATATATATATACACAAATAACACTAGCTTCTCTATTCTTTTTCTGTTCTGTATCTTATTTTATTCATACAATTAACAAAAAAAGGTCTCTAATAGCATGCTCCCTTCTTTTCTATTTTTTTTGTTAATTAAGTTATTAAAAAATGAGACTTGTCATAACACTTGTGTATCATTGCTCTTTTGTTCATTTTGATTGCTTTCATTGCAAGTCACTCAGTCACAAAGTCACAAAGATAAAAGCATCCGCTCAAAATGTAAATGTACTGACATGAGGCTGAGTAAATAAGAACTGTGTGATAATGCACGGAAACACTTGCTATTGCCACTAGAGGGCATCATCACTTTATGTAGCACAATGTTAAGCGTTTTATTCAACCAGTCCATCGGTCATGAGTCGGCTCTCTCTCTCTCTGTTAACCCATTCATTAGCATCCTCTCAGCTCTGTGGGCGTCTCTTAAACACTCTGTTTGTTACACAGGTGATTTCTGAGGAAGGGGTCAGCTTTAAGGTCAGTCGTTATCTATCTATTCCTCTCTCTCTCTCTGTGGCTTTGTGGTCGTACTGTGTCTCTGTGCCTTGTGTCTGATTGGCTGATCGGTTTGATTGACAGCTTCACTGGCCATGTGGGAAATAAGCGGGAATGTGATCTTGTGACTGTGCAGTGCTCACTAGAGTGTTTATAGGCTTCTGTTTTGTGTCTGGTGCTTCCACTTTTCCTTCATTCCAGGCCTTTTAGTCTTAGTCCAGCCACCTTTTGGTCCCCGTTCATGCTAGTGCCCTCTAGCTTGTATTCTAAAGCTCTTTTGTCACTTTTTTTTATATTTATTTATTTTTGACAAACATCTTCCTTTTGAGGTCTTTCTTCAAGGTCTTCTGCCAAATCGTCTGCTCCCACTGAACTTCCTGCCATTGCTGCCATTTGTTTTCAGTCACTGATTTTATGGCTGTAGTGAACACAGATCGCAGATTCAGCCAAACGAGTAACAAGAGTAACAGGAATCAGAATTTCAGTTCGGCTGAATTACGAACTTCTGAAATACATGCTGATCATATTGCATCCTCAGGTAAGATGGGGATTTAAATTTGGGACAGCCATCGGTGTCTTGCTTGCTTGCTTTTGTCACTTTCGTAGTTCTTCTTGTTCTATCCGACATCGGTTCAGCTGCTAAAACATCATAGAGATGGTGAGGAACAGACCACCAAACTGTGCTTGACAGATATTCAGCGGCGACCCAACTTTGGCCAGTGCTGACCATCAGCATGATGTGTCAAGAAGTTCACATACAAGTAGTTCACCTTCAAAAACAACGTAAAGATGCAATACCACATTAAAACCTTCATCTGTAAAGTTGAATCTAGCACTGTTTGATATGATACAGTGTCTGCCTGTGATGAGGAAAATGTGAATAAGAGCTAATATTAAAGGTGCTGTATGTGCGTTTTTGACTCTTCTAAAGCAAAAAATAACATGTGTTTGTAGATATTTAGGAAACATCTCATGTTCTTCTTTAAAAAATAATGCTAAAGGCAGTAAGTCTACTCTAAAATGTGCCTTCCACATCATGCTGAACCTTTAACGTTAGTCAAATTGAAAATAAAAAATTGCATTAACATGATTGCATGTTTGCTGTGACATCATTGCATTTGAATGTTTTGTTAGCCGATCCAGTTGAAGCCACAAGATGCACCACGGATGTGTTATTTATTCACTCTTTTCCTGTTTTATTTGAAAATGTGAAGGTTTTGTAAACTGAATCTTCTGTGGGAATTATACAATAGTATCATATTTTGTATATGTAACTTATATAGGTTTATTATACAGTACAGAAAATAACTTTCTCACTGACACGCTTCTAACTAAAGAAAATGTTGAGTTTCCCGCTCCCAATAATGACTTTGTGGTGGCGTTCATATGCATTCAAATTGTAAATATGATGTTGACATGACTTGAATGCACCAATGGCCAAAGTTAAACAGTTTAAACTCTTAGGAAACACGTTGCAAATTTGTGGAGGTTTATTCTTTTCACTGCTTCTCATGTTTTTTAATACAAACGAGTCTGGAGAAGTTAGGTGATAGTTGGTGAAAGTCAGAGTCAAGGTCTTTGCACACGAGGCCGAAATAAATACGACCTCACCTTATTAAACTTTTTTTGTCTTCCATAAAATAATTTGGGTCAGGTTTGATTTTCTGCATTTTTGCATCCATTCCATAGCAAGCATTTTGATAGGAAAAGATGACAAATAACAAATTCAGATGAAATGCAGCGTGCATGGACCTTCAGTCTGCAGATGTGAGTTAAATAGTATGTGCACGTTTCTGAGTTTGTGATCAAAACAACTAATGTGTGATCCTCGGTCCTGTAGTGTAAAACCGCCAGTTGTGTTGTTTTTTGTCACTATTTACATGATGGCTAGTGCCTAGTGTTTCAAAAAAATCTATTAATGCCTTAAAGGGATCATTGGATGCACATTTTTCTCTAGTTGATTCCATAATATAAAGTCTATTACATACTTTAGTTAAAGTATTAGTTGACCCAAAAATAAAAATCCTGTCATCATCTACTCACCCTTGAGTAGTTTCAAACCTGTTTATTTCTTTGTTCTGCTGAACACAGGAAGAATAGTTAAAGTAAGAAACGTTTGTAACCAGGCTGTTTTGGCTATTATTTGGTGGGTGGCCCTTTAAATGCTAAGTAGAGAAATATATATTTTTGTGCTAATAAAACGGAGGCTGTAATAGATAGATATATAGTCGGTTTAGTGGGTAGCAGTAAAAAAAAATGGCTACATCGTATTGACTGTACTCTTAAAGCTTTGTTTCATTTGTGAGTTTAACTCTGTACAGTCCTTTGCTGCTTCATCATCTTGGGTCTATATACAGTATGTAGGTGACTCACTAAATGACCGTACTGATGTGTGTGTGTGTTCAGATCGTGGGCAACGGCAGTGAGCAGCAGTTACAGCAGGAGCTGGAAGATGTGCTGATGGACCCCTCGGTCTCTGAACTGGTGGGCGGACCGGACCATCTGGGAGGGGCTGACCATGGCTATCCCACTACAGCTGTTCCACCACGGCCCGGCCCAAAACCCCCTAAACTTGAGATAGTGCTGCCTGTTCAGGGAGCTCAGGAGAGTGAACTCAACGAGAGATCCTACAGGGGTAAAGAAAAATCACGCTGCTGCTTCCTGTCTGTGTGTTTGTCCATGTATGTGTGTGTGTGTGTGTGTGTGTGTATATATATACTGTGTTATGTGTTTTTTAAAAATGAACTCTATAAACTGTGTGTATTTTTATTATGCATGTAAAAAAACAAACGCTTGCATGTATTTAAGTAAAATATGTGATGATTATATTTTTAATATTTTCATTGACAATATACATTATATGAATATAAATATATACATGTAAATATTTTTAGAATATAAGCGTTATGTGGAAATAATAAATATACACAGTACACACATATATTATGTAAACAAACACTTGTGTTTTGGATGGGATTGAATTGTTTGATAGCACTATATGTGTGTGTGTGTGTGTGTGTGTGTATTATTATTATAATTTTTGTCCTTTTTGCATTTTAGACTTTAAAAAAGAGCCAGTTTCATTGAGGTTAAAACCTAACAAATGTGCAGACTCAGAGTGCCATCTGCTGGTCGTGTGTCATCAAGACACCTGTTTAATGCATACATAGGCACTGTTTATTGTGGTGAAAAAATAATTTCAAACATTTAATTAGGAGCAGATTTCTAAAGTCAAGTGTCTCTAAAACACTTTTTCCGTTGCTGTTTCTAGATGAGCCTTCTGACTTGAGTCCTGGGACCCCTGTCCCAGATGAAGACAGCGTGGTGTTTAGTAAGCTGACGTATTTGGGCTGTGCGTCAGTCAACGCCCCGCGCAGTGAGGTGGAGGCTCTGCGTATGGTCAGCATCCTCCGCAGCCAGTGCCAGATGCCCCTGGACATCAACCTCTCTGTGCCCGGAGTCTCAGAGGGCACCGTCAGGTACTTCAGCCACAGCTAACCACAGCAGAAACCAAGAAAAGAAACGATGCTGATCTGAATAGAGGTAAAAGGGCCTTGCTCTTGAATCTGTCCTCAGGCTGTTGGACCCTCAGACCAGCACTGAGATTGCCAACTACCCCATTTACAAGATCCTCTTCTGTGTTCGTGGCCATGACGGCACGCCGGAGAGCGACTGCTTCGCCTTCACCGAGAGCCACTACAACACGGAGATCTTCCGCATCCATGTCTTCCGCTGCGAGATCCAGGAGGCGGTGAGACAGACACATCTGCACACACACACTGCTTAAAAACATTGTGGAATGATATTTCTGAGTTAGGTAACACTTTAGAATAGGGAACACTATTAACTACGACTTTTCCCCAAATAACATCCTACATAAGGTGTTACCGTGAGTTCTTACACCAGTCCGAAATATGCAGTGATGCACAAGGAGCCAGTGCTCCACACAGAGATCTGATCTGAGCTTCATCAGTCTGTCTGGAGTCACATGAAGAAACAGAACAAACTGAGACTGACTCAATCCGTCTCCAAGATGAAGAAAAACCCTACCTGAAAGCTCCAGTACTGTTCAGAGTTTTAGACACTCGTGTATAAATGCTGTAAAACGAGGATGCTTTCGTAAATAATGCCATAAATAGATTAAATTGATCAATTAACTTCTATTAACTAAATCAAATACATATCTGGTAAAACAGCTTCTGTTCTGAGGGACACTTGCTCAGAGATTCTCAGGAAGCTTTCCAGGTAGGTTTTTTTTCTTCATCTTGGAGACGTTCTTCCTCAGTTCTTCTGGATTGAGTCTGTCTCAGTTTGCTCTGTTTCTTCAGACTGATGATGATCAGATCAGATCTCTGCGTGGAGCACTGGCTGTTATCAGACAATAATCTCAGAGTGTCCAGAGGGACTTTGAGTCATTCTTCTTGCAGAATAGTGTCCAGTTGCACATATTATGCTGCAGTGAGTTGGGCAGCTGTGGTTTTAAGTTTTTTGGATACAATCTGGGATAGCACCCGGACATCCCTTTCAGACAGCTTCCTCTTTGCGTCCACAGTTACTCCTGTTCGATGTGGTTAGTCCTTCTTGGTGGTATACTGACATTACCCTGGATACCGTTGCTCCTGATGCATCACAAAGACTTGCTGTCTTGGTCACAGATGCACCAGCGAGACGAGCACCAACTTTTTTTATCCTCTTTTGAACTCTGATACGTCACACATAATGCAATATTTTAAGCAAAGCTGTGCTATTACTCTGCTAATGAAACCTTCACACTCTGCTCTTACTGGTAGAATGTGCAATCAATGAAGACTGGCCACCAGGCTGGTCAAACTTAGCCATGAAACCTCCAACACTAAATTGGCCAGTGTTTCAGTTTCATTGTCCAAGCCCTGTATATATATATATATATATATATATATATATATATGTATGTATATGTGTGTGTGTGTGTGTGTGTGTGTATTATATATATATATTTAGTTTTTGTATTTTAAAATTACTGGCAACTAAAAAAAATTGGCACTGTCTCCCCAAAAATTCTTAATACTACAAAGAGATTAAATTAATTCATAGGCAACGTTAAAATTATATAGGTTCAACCTTTAAATAAAATTCACTATATTTGGTATAGATATCCCTGCTGACCTGAGCAGTGTCTGGATGTTGAAGCTGGGCTCGCACCAGGAGTCCAGCAGACAGACCAGACGCCTCTGTAGGTCAGGACGATCACGCACATACAGCTCGGCCAGAGACAGCTTGTCCAGCAGAATGAGAGGGACACACATCTGACAGAGGACAGAGGAATGAGCTGCAGACGGTACAGGTCCAGCTACTCATCCAGCTGTGTCAACTCACCTTCTCCATGTCCAGATCTTCCTGCAGCTCCACCTTAACACTGAACACCAACGCCTGTCACAAAACACAACATTACTCTCACTACAACTGCTCGTGCTATATTTCTATTGCCAAATAAATTACTAGTAATCGAAAAGACTGATTATATTTAAAATTCATAATAAAATAATAATCAAATTAATCAGTAAAAAAAAAACACAATGAAAGCTTAATTTTACTTGGAGCATGTAGAATTCTCAACTGTAGTTTGATGTGCTTTGTGAAAATACATAATTGTATTTTTTTTAATGAACAATTAAATAAAATTTTACATTAAATTAAAATGAAAAAGATTTGACTCAATTTTACATTCAATTAAAATTTATTTTTATTTAATGTTAAATTAAATAATTGTATTTTATGTAAAAATGTAATTTTAATTTACTTTTTAAATTTAATTAAATCAAATTTAAATTATTTAAAAAATTAAAAATAAGAATGTTATTTTTGTTTATTTAACTGTCAAAAAATGATGTTCCAATGTAAAGTAATATCAGTAAATAATTGTAATCGTTTTTTAATAATGACCAACATATTTATTTATGTTTGTTTGATTGATTTGAGGGAAGCAATCTGACCTAGACATAATTTTGGTTCCTGCATTTAACGATAGCAAATATGACAATTTATTAAGAATAATTTTTAGACAGTTACTCAAAAATTACACAAAACTATTTAAAATTAACCTGACTTTTAATTTTATTAACTATGACTTTTCCCTCAATACATTCTTAATTTGCTGCTTATTAATAGTTAGTAGGTAGTTGTTAAGTTTAGGTATGGGTAGGATCGGGGATGTAGAATAACACATTAAATATTTACTACTAGTACTAATATACAGCTAATAATAGTTTCTATTAAAATGCATGCTAATAAGCTAAACTAATATTTTTATCTGTAAAATAGTGTTATCAAAAAACAAATACAATAAACAAAACTAATTTTGCATTGTTTATTTAAATATTTCTTAAAACTGAGCTTACTATACTTTTCTACTACTAGCAACCACTTTCTTTTCCCTGTATGACAGTATTGTAAGGTATTGCAAAAGTGTCAGTCAGCGAGTGACGACTTCCTGTCACCTCTTTGAAGCAGCAGCAGTCCTGCAGGAAGTCCACATGTTCCAGCAGCAGTGGTCTTTTCAGTGAGCTGAGCTGATAAATCTCCAGCAGGGAGTCCATGTACCCAGGATGAGAGTCTGTGAGGAGCCCCAGGGCTTTCTTCTGCAAACGCAGCCTCTCTTCCTCCCTCAGGCCATTCAGACAGGCCTGGGGATTATTGGTCCTCCAGCGCATGAACTCTGTGAGAATGAAGTGGTTCAGAGCGCTGGACTTGCCCTTCTGGACACTGAAACAGCCCTGAAGGAAGTCCAGCAGACCGGCAAAGGGCTCCTGCATCTGAGAGAAACTGCTCGCTAAAAACCGTCGTAGCTGAAAAATAAAATCGATCAAATAAAATAAATAAAATATGCATTAAATAATACAATAATTTTCACTATGATTTCTTCATCGAGTTACAATCGTGTGGTCATTATATTACAAACATTCTGAAAATATTTACTAGTGAAACAAAAATGAGTTAAATTCATTTTACTTCATTTGATTAAGCAAAGGAAACACTTCACTGTTTCTTATACAAAGAAAGGGACAATGGATGCAGATGGATTTGAATGTTATGAAACTGCTTTAAAATGATTAATCTCAATTTATTGCATCCAAAATAAAAGCTGTTTTTATTTTTATATAATAATATACACGTGTGGACAGTTTTATATTTATTACGTTTGTAAAACATTTAAATGTATATATTTATATTAATATAATATATATAATAACTGTTTTATTAAATTCAATTTTAATATATATATATATATATATAAAATTTTCATGTGTGTGTATTTACATATACATACATAATAAATATAAACAGTACACCCATTTAAGTTTTTATTTTTTATTTACAAAGCTTTTATTTTTTTAAATGTTTAATTGTGATTCAAAACTCATTTGATAGCACTATTTTATTATAAATGAAGTGCACCCAACAGTATTTGTGATATAATGACTATTAAGCTAGAAACTTTTTATGTCATAAAACATTTCCAGTGAACTGAGGGAAATTATTATAACAGTAATCTACTTGCAATCATTCTTTTAATCCAGTGTTTACAACTCATTTAAAGTCTAAATCATCCTCATTAAAGGTTGAAGAAGTATTTTTGAAAAGTATGGAGTGTGCTCTTAAACTGTGGGGAGGAGGGTCGGCTAGGCCTGTCTCTGGTGTGATCTTATCAGGAGCGTCTCGAGTATAACTCATGTGTCTCTTACCTCGTCCTGCTCTTTCCTGCTCCACAGGTTGCTGAGGTGCTCCTGCAGGGCAAGCAGGGCAACACCTGGAACAGAACACAGGACAGCAGGGTCACACACTCCTCACAACATCTCATCCACCTCGCCGACTCTCACGCTGACTCAAACTCGTTTTTTCAGCAAATGAAAATGTTCACAATTGCAACCCACTTCAGAATATTCAACAGGTAAAACCTGACCAGAGCGTAAAATTGGCCTGTATTTGACCGGCAGCTGGAGGGAAGGTGATAAAGAGTGAGCCGAAAATCTAAGTCATTACATTTTTATGTAGACTTTGTAAAATGTTGGAAATGTTGCAGGCCGCACTCAAACTTGTTTTTCCCTTTTGATCAACACAGCTCAACGTGACTGCTGATGGTTTAATGATTCATCAAGCGCTCTCTTTTCTTTTCCGGTGTGAACTCATTTCAATATGATTCTTGAACTTTGGCTGACATTATTTCTGCTAAAAAATACATAAATTCCACTTTAAATGAACTGCATTCAACAAATAAAACCTGATTTGATCGTAAAAAATGGTTTAAGGAATTGGAGAGGCAAACGTCAGCCAAAAGTCATGTTTTGACGTTGCAGGCTGGACTCAAACTGGTTTTACCCACAAAGGCACCACATCTCAATATAGCTGTGATGGATTTATCCAACATGTACATGTATATATTTATTATATGTACACACACACACACACACACACATAGAGTAGTCAACATTTGAAGTGTATCAAAACCTTTTTTCAAAGTTGCCCTAAAATAAATTTCATAATTTTTTTGATCCACAATGTGTTTAATCTTGTCATTATACATCACTGACACTCTACTCTCCAATCTGCTACCGTTCAGTGCTTTGACACAAACCCTATTATTAAAAGCAGTATATAAATAAGGGTTTTTCATTGTGCATGATAATTCATCTCTAGTTGTATCTTTTTTTCTTTCCACAATATGACCTTATTTCAACAAGTAACACCTGAGAGGACTATAAAAAGTGGCCTCTATATAGTTAAAAAATCAGTAACTGAAAAACAGCCGATACTTTTTTGGTTATTTCTTTAATAAAATGCACCAATGAATCATGAATAAGTCCAGGAATGCATATCAAAGGAAGTAAACACGGCCGGTTATGTTTCCGGATTCACTTTTCCCGCCACTCGAAGACTTTACCAACTTTTCCTTTTAAATCCGGGACGCAGGCTTAACTATTTCACTTCCATTGTAATGCACTCCTTGACTCTTTTTTTCCCAGTCAGCTATTGTTACATGTGGATGCTTCACACCGCATCTGAATTGAGCAAAAAGGGCCCGAAAATTAACATTTAATACGCGTAACAGGGACAGAAAGGAGGAGCCTATTGTTGTGTGTGAGGTGTTGGGCCTTTGTACTCCGGCCAGTGATTCCGGGCCACAAAACTGTGAGAAGATGAGCCATTTCTTGAGGAGGAAGACGGGGGCGAGACAGGACAGACCGGTGACAAAGGGCTAACGGAGGGGAGGTATACGCTTCTTTGAGGAGCCCTGAAAGCAGCAGTCTCTCTCAAGCTGTGTGGCCAACACCTTTCTTCTCCCAGCCTCTCCTTCTTCCCAGGGCTGGTTTTCCTGCCCCCCCCCCCTTCTCAGTGTTTGTCTCAGATTTCCCCCGGAAAGGGCAACACGGTGGTCACGGTTTAAAAAATCCAGCCTTCCTGACCGACAGCCTGGGAAAGTGGTGCAAAGGGCTTTTCACCTCCCATCGCAGCGCTTCCTTCATCAGCTTAAACATTATTTAGCATACTGTTTTCCCATGAGCTGACTTTCCACGATTGGTGGGGCGGCACGGCACATGCATTTTAGCACGATGACACACAAACACATTACATTCTCTGGTCTTTGTCTCTGCTCCACCCTAACCTCATTCTTCTCCAGGCATTAACCTACACACACGCATGAGAGGAAAGTGGGCCGGAAGGACATGTAGACTGTGCAGCTAGTCAATGGGAAGTTTAAAAAGTGAGACTGTTGTTGAAGGAGACAGGTATGTACTTACAGAAGTCCATATCATGCATTGCTTCCGCTCGGGCCCAGAAACTACACTACAATTCATTATTGCTTTTAAAACTCAGCCTGATCCATCAGGATTCGGTCAGAGAGGAAAATGTAGTCTTGATATGATGAGTGGGCTTGGTGATGTGAGGCGAAAAGGAAATGGAGCAAATTATGTATTTGTTTTTAATGAAAGCTTTTATTATTATTTAATTGTAAAGTAATGCTGTGCACCAATAATAAGAGTAAATAACAACATAAATGGGGTAAAGTTTGGTTTAGGGATGCGCAAATATTCAATTTATGGCCAATACTGTCAATTAAATGATAAATAGACAAATAGTAAATTCCTATATTATTTTGTTTCAGTTACAAAACAAGACAAGATAACAATATTAATAATTTTTTAGATGCAATAAGTGGATTTAAGAATTATAATGTACAGTCAATTTCCACAATTATGTTTTTAAATGTTTTTGAAGGCTACATTTATTTGATCAAACATAATCTGAAATATTATAACATTTTAAAAGAAAATTCGCAAACTGTGATGCATGTATTTTTTTTCTTTGATTCTTTGATAAAGCTACAAAAAAAATGAAATCTGAATTTATTCAAAATGTTTGTTATGATAAAGTTTTTGTATTAATTTAGTATTACTTTATTTTAAAAAAATTTATTGTTTAGAGAGTCTTACTGACTCACTAAACAATAGCATAAATGAACACATATTTAAAATAAAAAAAAATCAACAGCCACTAACAATAAATGGCACGGATACACATCCCATTTGATTTCATATATTTGTTCATATGATGTCTGACACGTACCTTCTGATTGTCCGTCCAGGCTCATTCTCATACACCTGGTGGCGCTGTCTTCCACACCCTGCACCAAAGACCACAATCACTGTTATGATTGGAAAATGCATGGAAACACTGATTCCCAACACAGATCTACTTTAACAGGCTACAACATGCTTAAGACACATTGCGTAATTCTTCTACCTGGTGGAATTTAATCACATTCATCACTGGTTTATGTCTCTCAGGCTGGGACGCTACAGCAGGATCTGCTGGACGACCTCAAACAAATCAATGTGAAATGAAAACGATTTTTTTCCCTGTGTAGCAAGCCCCAAAAATGCAGTTTGGCAGCTGCTCTTAATGTTGCTCGACACTTTGGTGCGTTCTCACACAGTTTTTCCCAAGTCAGCAACAGAAAACGTGTTATATATCGCTCCCTGCTGTACTCGCAGTGCTTCAGGGCTAAGATTTACCTTCACATTATGAGAGGAAACATGCAACAAGAGTTTTTTCCTAGTTTGTCGACCGAACAGTTGAAGTGATTCGTGTTGAGCAACATGTGAACAAGTGCCTCAGGTGTCAGCACCCACAAACACACACACACACACACGTCTCTCTCCCTGTGGGAACAGCAGCCCTAGGAAGGGCAGTCTGCCAGCTGGCTAGGTGACATGCTTTTGAGGCTGAGGATGTTTTGTTTTTTTGTCTGGAGTCTGGACTGTTTCTCTCAGCAGTCTCAGGGGAACGGCTCTGGCTCCTGAAGCTAACTCAGCTCTTCACTGACATCTACTGGACACAGAGAGCACTCACACAACATCACTCCCTCAGCTCATTTTCACTTTCTACTCCAGTAAAAATAAAAAAGTTTTTCTTTGGAAAATTTCTACTTCCATACATTCCAAAGCATAACGGCATTCTTATTACAGGACTATTCTTCAGTGTTCGTGTTTTTTACCTTTAATGTCTAAGAACATTAAAATGTTAAACTTTTTTGTTCTTAAGTATATATATATATATATATATATATATATTAGTGCTGTCAAATGATTAATCATGATTAATAAC
>JAUCNO010000977.1:627733-637761 GCA_032353835.1 Enteromius viviparus | reverse complement strand
TAAAAATGGCTGTCCACCAACATTTACCATCCAACCTGACAGAACTGGAGAGGATCTGCAAGGAGGAATGGCAGAGGATCCCCAAATCCAGGTGTGAATAACTTGTTTCCCAAAAAGACAAAAAGATGTCTGTATTCGATCAAAATGGTGCTTTTACTAAATACTGAGCAAAGGGTCTGAATACTTACGACCATGTGATATTTCAGTTTTTCTTTTTAATAAATCTGCAAAAATGTCCACATTTCTGTGTTTTTCTGTGAATATATCTGTACATTATTGAGGAAAGAAATGAACTTAAATGATTTTAGCAAATGGCTGCAATAAAACAAAGAGTGAATCATTTAAGGAGGTCTTTCCGTACCCACTGTATATATATATGTATCTGTGTACAGTATATAACACATAAAATAGAAGACTAAATAACTTAACATTTAATTAATATAACAAATGGTATAGTTTTTGCATTTTTTGACAAAAATGTTGATCAAAGTTTTCACAGTGATTTTTTGTATTATTTCTTTAGTCTACTGAACAGCCGTGATTTAGCTGATAAACTACAAAAAATTATTTACATTTAGAAGAAAGTCTAATTTTGCAATAATTGTTAATAACAACCTAAAATGTAAAAATTGTTTTTAAAAACCCTGTTTTGAGCCCTGAGGTGAAAAAATGTTGGGACCTGCATCCTTAAACAAATTTTTCTGCAAGGAAAATAGTGTATTTAATTTTTAGTCTTTGACCAAATCTGTAGACTCCTCTGCATATCATTTGTCCATTTCTTTGGAAATTTGTTTGTCTTTCTGTGGGCACTGACTGTGAAATCTGACATTGGGGTCAAGCAAGGATTCACATGGACAAACAGAAAACAAAACGCTTTTTCAGAAGTTAAACACGCCTGTAGCCCCAAAGCGAATCTATTACCACAGAGCTGTAAAATGGCTCTTGCTTGGCTCATGTGATGTTGTCATGGGTCTGGAAGTTCTGTAGACAAAGCCAACTATCAGCAGTCAGGATTTTGGCCAGGACTGTCCCCTGCTGGTTAATTCAGTGTGAGTGAATCACAGTCATGATTATGTTGAATTTGTTTTTGTTTCATGCACTCTTTCTCTTGGCTCTCCTCACCGGCCCTCCGCCCGTCTGTTAGGAATCAATGGGCAAGAGTTCTGATGGGAAGTCTTACATCATCACTGGGAGCTGGAATCCCAACACTCCTCAGTTTCAGGCCGTGAATGAGGAGACGCCCAAAGGTACAGATTCACACACCAGCTCGGGATCCAAATCATTGGTTGAGCTTTTCTGATGATGATTTTTTTTTTCAATATTGTTATTTAAACCATGAACGAGTCGAAGAGGTACCGTTTTTCTGTTGTGCTTAAAAATCTGGAACATTCTTCCAACTTAAATTAGACAGGCTTCAAATATTTAGGTTTTTTTCAAACATTCTACAAATAAAATACATTTTCAAATTAAGTTAATCATGATAATATGAATTATAACAATTTTAACAATACTTCAATTTCAACAATAATATTCAATGTATGAAAAGTGCTAGACAGATCAAATGTTTTATTTAATAAGTTATAAAAATGATACATTTTTAAAATGTCCTCTTTTGTAAAACTTTTATCTGGATTCTTTGTATTAAAAAATGTATAATATATTTTTTTATTTATATAGTCATAATAATAATTTATTATTATTGTTGTCGTCAACAACAACAATGTTGTTATTATTAATAATAATAATAATGATGATGAATAACAATAATTTAAACAATAATTTGAGCTGCATTCTAAAATAATGTCAACCACCTCTTTAGTAATAAGAATAACAATCATAAATCTATATATTAAAGTTTCTGGATTCTGTGCATTAAAGATGTTATACAAATTAGATTTTTATAATTATTATTATTATTATGAACAACAACAACAATGTAATAAAAATAATAATAATACTTTTTAATAATAAAAATAATAAGAATAATTTTAACAAGTGTTTGATAAAAGTGCTATATGAGTAACATGTATTTTTCTTTTATTTTATTCAATAATAATAATAGTAATAATAATAATAATATTTTTTTTCTTTAAGTTTCCCTGATTTTGTTTTTAGTACTTTATTCAATGTGTTAAAGGTGGTATGTGAATAAAATATAGAAATATTTAATAATTAGGTACTTGGAATTTTTATTTAAAAATTCTTCTCCTTAAATAAACTTTAAATTCAAGAACTGATTGTGAATGACGCCCTGGATCACCTCCACTGATATGAAAGGCTGTGTTTGAATGTCTGCTATCCTTTTCCTTGTATGACACACAGATAAGTTCATGTACATGACGACGGCGGTGGACCTGGTGATCACGGAGGTGGAAGAGCCTGTGCGCTTCCTGCTGGAGACACGGGTTCGAGTGTGCTCGCCCAACGATAGACTCTACTGGCCCTTCAGCAAACGCAGTTACACCGAGACTTTCTATCTCAAACTCAGACCGGTGAGGACGAGCTCAGTGCAGGTTCTAAAGACCTGCGTCTCAGAATCCTCATGTTTTGGCCACAATGACACATTTTGGCTTCTGAGACAGCATTCACATTCAAAGTGAGTAGCTCGGTATCTCACAGTACCTTCACTTTGTTCTCAGATGGAGAACAAGGAGAGGAAGAGCAACTCAGACACACTGTATGAAGTGGTGAGCCTAGAGAGCGAGACTGAGAGAGAGAGGAGGAAGACCACAGCGAGCCCCGGCATCCTGTCGTCCGGCTCTCACGGCTCTATGGTGCCCTCACCTCCTGAGGATGATGAGGAGGAAGGTGAGAGACCACCTCAGGAGTTCTTCTTATATAGATGTGGGTATTAACCCTAGAAGCTGGTAGCATCTCTCTCATTCGTTCACTCTCACTGTCCTCCCAGATAACGACGAGCCGTTATTGAGTGGATCTGGAGACGTGTCTAAGGAATGTGGTGAAAAAATTCTGGAAACTTGGGGAGACTTACTGTCTAAATGGTGAGTGCATTAAAAACAAGTGAAAAATGAAAAGTTAGGGATGTTCATTTGCCTAACCGACGCTCGTTAACTCATAATTAACCGTTAACCTGTCCAAAAAAGAACAGTCAATTAGATTTAAATGAAATCAGAACTGCATGCGCAAATATCAGTCCAATCATCAGAGCTGTAAGAGTTCTGTGTAGGAGACAAACTGAGTATAACAAAATCAACAGAAATAGATTTAACTTGAATAATCAACATATTCACGAACTGCTCAGCAATCCACACTTCAAGGGAACTAATTCGCACCCGAATCTTTTGCACAATGTTGTGTATTTATTTTGACTATACACATATTACCATGAATCCTTTATAGTTTAATACTGACCGAAAATGTGACTTTAAAATCATTAGAATATTAAGTAAAGAGCATGTACCATAAAGATATGTTGAAAGATATTTCCTGCCATAAAAAACATAACTTTTGATGAGTAATATGCATTCCTAAGAACTTAAGTTGGACAATTTTAAAAGCAATTTTCACAATATGTAGATTTTTGTTGGCATTCTCAGATAAAAAACAAACCATCCATCAGTGGAAAGCTTATTTTTTCAGCTCTCTCAATTCTTAGTCTGGGTCACAAATGAATGTAGGTGTGTTTTAATGAATTCATTTTGGCAGGACATTTATATGTTGTTCATAAGAAATTCCATTTTAATGTTTTGTTATATTAGAATTTTTTACAATTCTAAAATACAACACAAATAATAATGTTGTATAGCTGCTTATATTTTCAGAATCCCGAATAGTATATAAGTAGAATTATATTATATTATATTATATTATAGCAGAATTATTATATATTTAGTTTTTTTGTTTTATCCATAAACGATTGCTTTAGAAACCAAATTGCTTTGTTCATAATTACTTTATTGCATTCCAGATGCTTTTAAAGAGCTTTTTATTCTGACTTCAAGCTGGTAGCTTGAATGTAAAACATTGTGTTCATATATTTATATTTGAATATTTATTATTACGTTATTACATCATTTGTTAAAATGATGTGCAAAAACTGCATATTATATTCATGCCAAACGTGTGTATATGCACAACAAAGCCAGTTGCTTATAAAGTATTTTATAAGCTGCTTATAAATACTATGGCAGATAGAAACAGAAAAGCATGCTACTGATGTAGAAACCGTGAGAGAGCCTTTTAAATGAACTCGGATCGATTGAGAAAGCAACACGGTGTGTTTTGAAGTTCAAAAGAACAGCATTTATTTGAAAACATTACAAATGTCTTTGCTGTCACTTAAGAACAGTTTAACGCCTCCTTATTTGCTCTTGTTTATAGAGTGTTTATTGTAGACCCTGACGAGCGACAGGTGTACATTTAGACGCCTTTGAGCCGCGATTGAGTTGTTAATAGTGTTGGATGCGAAGCTTGTGCAGATTCCTGTAGAGATGAATTGTTTCATGTAAGCATAGGTTGTCTTGTCCGCCTCTTTCTTCCTGACACCGCTGAACTGCTGCTGGATGCCTTTCTGTGCGGGGAAGAGCTAAAAACACGCCGAAAATCAAGAGCTTCCCGTCCCACACATTCGTCTTCTTTCTGTCTCCCACCAAAAAATCTCTCCACACACACCGTTCTAATTTAAGAGCTCATTCATGGGAGGGAAATAAGAGAGAGAGTTGAAATGTGGAGCGCTAGAGAGGCTGGGGGATGGAGAAATGGTCAAATTCAGATAAGGGGCTTATTAAGATTATTTCCCGCTCCTATTACTCTTATTGTTGTTAATCAAAACCTCGAGATGAATTCAATTAAAAATCCCAGGAATTTAATTACAGGCTTGCGACTGAAGAACACAGCTGTGTCTTTGTGTGTGAGTTGTGTTCACTTCTGCATCCAGTCCTTCTTTAAACCCTTGGCTGATTTACACTCGGTCTGTTGTTAGCTGAAGTGAATCGATCTGCTCTTGATTTAAACAAAACAACTTTTTAGCTCTAGTTTTCCTTCATGTTTTGGGAGTTTTTCCTTCATGATTGAGTAGTTTCTTCTCTGCAGTTCTTGAAGCACACCGCTGCTGTTCCATCGTTTCTTTGCAAAGTGTTCTTAGAGCACATTTCTAGAGCGTTCTGGATGGTTCGAGGTCAAAACAAGATTATTATGTAATCCAAAGACTTACAAATTGGGCCATAAAGTACATTGTACATTCGAAGTTAACATGCTTACATGATATTGTAGCTTAAATATAAATAACATGCTATATACATGTGTATGTATTTACTCAAACAACTACAGTCATGTGAAAAAGCTTGGACAGCCTATTGAGTTTCATGGGTTTCTGTATCAGGACATAATAAAACATTATCTGGTTCTTGTCAGTTCTTCAGATGAACTATATTAGTTAAGTTAGGACACCAATCGCCTGTAGATCCACTTGTAGCAGCAATAACTTTGCTTGAACTTGAAGTAATTGTTTTCTGTGCATGATGGCCAATCATTTCCACGCTGGTCTCATCTGTTCAAAGGTCAAGGTTCTAGTAGACTTAGGGTTTGTACAAATGCAACTTTACAAACCGTAACCATGCTGTCAGGCTTTTTTAGATAAAGAAGAAGCTATCTTCTGGCAAATCTCCCAAATATGCCATACTTGAACCATACTTTTTCTAACTAGTGCCTGTGGAGGGTACAGTGGGTTGTTGCGTCCTCATTGTTTGATGTTAGCGCTTCCTGCTTCAAGAACATTGGGTTTGAGAGGCCGCTGCAGATTGCATTAATAAACACATTTGTTGTTTCCTACACAGACTTTGTATTTGCAAAACACATGTCTCACGCTTATGACAGTGTCATGTCATGTCATAAAAAGCAATTTGTTGCACTGAACAAAGTTCATCTTATTGGAGGAAACGGTTTGCAGTAATAATCCCGATTGTGTTTGTCAGTTTTGAGTGATTGGCAGGATAATATCAGTGGTAAAAACCCCTGAGGGGACGGTTTGTGCTCATTACAACACACTGGAATTACACACTTTTCTTTTAATCAGGAAGGAAAATGGGCACCAGTGACATTTAAGACGTTCTGTAAACAAAAACAAATAAATGCTGGTAAACGTGCCGACCGCATCCAGAGATTATGCCTCTAGCAGGTTAAGCAGGTCTTATGTAAGCCTCTGCTGTAGTAAAAGCTCCTATGGAATAAATTACACACCAGTAGGTCACTTTTGTCTGTAGAGCAGGCCGAGTAACACTAATGCCATGCAGCATATATCTGGGGAAGTCAGCGGGATTATTATAGTAAAATAAGACTGAGAGTATAGGATAATAAAAACAAACACTAAATAAATGAGATCAGATAAAAAAAAAATCTAAAATAATAGTAATAATAATGATCATGGATCATAATAATAATAATTATTATTAAAAATAAATAGAATGTATTTATTTTTTTGAAAAATTTTAACATTTCTCCATTACTAATTATAATTTACTTTATGTACTAAAATAACTGAAGTGAACATTAATAAATTAATAAACATTATATAGACACACATAAACAAAACTACTAAAATGACAAAAAAAACTTTAAATGAAATTTAAATGAAAGTGGAGAATACAAAATTCTAAATAAAAACTATAATGCAGCCCGGTACCTATATTGTTCAAAAACATTTAGGAAATTCTTTACAATATATTATTTTATATTATATATTATTTATATACCCCTTAATTCTGTTCACAGGTCTTAATTCTTCAGTTTATATATTAATGGGCTTTTTAAAAATGCATTTATTGAGATCGGACAGTAGAGAGGTGACAGGAAAGCATTGGGAGGAGAGTGGAACAGGATCAAGAAAGGTCCATGTGATGGGAAGCAGACTCGGCTCGAGTGGATGTAGACACTCTAACCACGAGGCTGTCAGTTTTTTTGGCCATATGTATGAAAATAATGGTACAGTGTGCACAAGGTAGCCGTGTATGAAAGACTCCCAGCAGCCTTCCATCGGTCAGTGCCACAGATTTGATCTGCTCATGGAAATATTTTCCTCTCGTGCAACATTTAAATTTCAATTGAAATGACTGGGTTTCACCTTTTGGAATTTTGTTGAACCTGTGAAAAAAATGTAGAATGCACAGACAGCATAGACTCCATAGACAGCAAGACAACTACCACGTTTAAGGCCCATAAAGATCGTTAAAATAATTTATCATTTAGATTTTTAACAATACAGATTGTGTCAAAGCTAGGTATGGGTATCGTTAAGGGTTTAACGGTATTACTACCGGTACTTTTTCTGTAATTTGTCTTGTATTTTTCAAAAAAAAAAAAAAATGTATATATATATATATATATATATAAATAAATTGAGAACAGAATGAACAACACTTAAATTTGTTAATATCAAGTGCAGGCAAATGTATTTAATAATATCTCAAATTAGAAAAGGTTCAAATATGCTAGGTAAAGTTTATTTAACAATAAATACAATTTTTTCCCCTGCAGTACTGATAGCAGAACTGTAAACACCAGAGCTTATCCATACATCGGTTTCGGTACCCATCCCTAGTCAAAGCACTTTTAACATACAAAACGTTTTTTAGCTTCGTAAAATTGCGGTTGACCCTCTGATGTCACATGGATTATTTTCATGGACCGTCTTGCTGGAAGTACTGTAATAAATGAATAACGGTGAGTTGTGATGTTTGATCAGGCACCTGAACCTGGCCGTGCGACCCAAGCAGCTCCCGGCGCTGGTCCGCAGTGGTGTCCCAGAGGCCTTGAGAGGAGAGGTGTGGCAGCTTCTGGCCGGATGTCATAACAATGACCATCTGGTGGAGGAGTACCGAACACTCATCACTAAGGTAAGCGCACAGTTCCCAGACTCCACCGCAGTGAACCGCAGGCACATTGGATCACATCAGGCCAAGCACAGGATTGACTCTAATGCGTCTTCTCCATTATCAGTGGATCAAAGGTTTTGATCATATATCTCAATGAATTATTCATTGGATTGTTTTTTCAGTCTCTAAGCTTAAGTAGGCTTTAGGTCCACCGAAGTGGGTGTTTTCAATAGAAGTGCTGCGTATGTAAAAACCAGATGTGTCTGTTTCACGCGGAGTAAAATACAGCACTTTTTACTCAGCCGTCCAATCACAGTGAAGCAGGGGCAGGACAAATGCCACCAACACCACATCCTACAGAACAATACTAGAGAAGTTAATATTGCTCGTCTCATGCAGCATTAAAGTCTGTACCAGATGGCACCCACAGACTAGGACAGAAGCGATATGAGAAGTGAAGCGTCTTCCACAGGTCTTCTGTATAATAGTATTTCAACTGAGAGAAACTCTCTCAGAAAAGTGCTCTCAAATTTCTCATGTTTTGAGTGAACTATCCCATTAAATGTTCGTGTCCCACTCTATTTGTGCTTTTGATATAAATAACCAGTTTGCTGAAGAGAGATGTGATATTTGATTGAGAGGAAGTGTGGTGATTTAAAAAAGTACTTATGTAGTAAATGTCAAGAGGATCATCTATATTTTTACAAGAGTTTACCAGTCAAGGAACATGCATGAAGTTGTGTTTTCACAATATGCTGATCACTTGAAGAAATATTCCTAAAACAGAATATTGGCTTTTAGGAGCCACTTTATTAGACTCGTATGAGGGCACAAGAAGTTTGGGAGAGAGGAGGGTAGTATCAGTGCGTGTTGCAAGCCAAGCTCGAACCTGATCCACATGAACACCACAGCTCAAAGCATCAGCAGAGTATTTCTGCACAATTCTCTTCACAGTACAAATTTAGACTTAGTGCATATTTCTGCTTAATATGACCAACAAATGCTCATTCAGATATGAAAGGCCATCTTTCAAGATTGTAAAGAATTTGGTTTGGACGTCAAAACAGAGATTCTTGGAAAAGGCTGTAATTATGGCAGGAGCGAGTGCATATGACACGCAATCATAATACTCTGCATTACTCTGCTTGGATAAAAACAGCCCAGAGTTCCTGAGAGCCGCTCGATAGTCTAGTAATGGCAGAAGCAGTTTATATGATTAGCCGTAGCATTGGATTGCTAATGGCTTAGTAAAGTGGATCACAAAGAGTTGTTTTCTTTCTCAGACCTCGTTGTCTGTTCAGAGTCTGGAGATGCGAATGTAAAATAATGTGACTTTTTAGCATTGATTTAGAGTTAGTCTGCAACATCTTTGGTGTGTTGTGCACTTTCAGGTTTGTAGCTTGATGTTTTTCGTTCTGGGGTGCTTCGTTGACTTGAGACAACATAAATAAACCAGCAGCAGCATCATATATTCACTAAAACTTCCCGTTTACACCTCGCAACTCTGCACCGTCACGTCTGTACTGTGTCTTGTCAGTCATTTCACCATGTCCCCAAGGTTGCTCACAGTGGTTGGGATATTTTCATGGAAATAGGAGCTCTTACTGTGCTGAGGTCTCTGCCTTTTCCCAAACAACATTCAAGAGCAGTATTCTCAGGACTTGCTCTTCGCTGCACTTCAGTGTTTATAGTGGCTTTCTTTATCCTGTGTGAACTTAACCCACTGGGCGTGAGTCACGGGACGTTCACACCAGCGGTGATTTGCTGTGACAGAAGTGACCATAATTCATGCTTTTGTTTCTAGAGACAGATGCTGAATAAGTGAGGGAAAGTATCAAAGTGATTCAAAACATAATGGAAAATACCATCAGAAGTTTATTTAGAAATACTAGTGATCTTTTTGATTTTATTATGTATTTAGTATTTCTAAACAACATTTTAAAGAGTAAAATAAATAAATAAAAATCAAAGTTAATATAGGGTTATCAATGTCTGGCAGAATTTCAATTGTGGTGCATCACTAATTAGAATAAATAAATAATGTAATTATAAAATACCTCCGTGAAGTTGGCCCCCCACCCAACGCAAAACGTCACAAAAATAGTCTCAATCATTTGTGCTCCGTTTGTGCTGCTTTGGTTTTTTAGATATAACATATTTATTTAAAGGTCATTCTCAGGTCAGTCAGCCCCCCCACAT
>JAUCNO010000977.1:615099-625769 GCA_032353835.1 Enteromius viviparus | reverse complement strand
ACACGTGAATAATCCCGCCCACTCTAAAGCGGTACTAAACTGCAGCGGAAGCGCAAACCGAGCCGAACTGAGCCGTACCGTGCCGTAACGAGCCGTGCCGAGCCGAAAAGCGCCAATACTGTTTTCTAGTAGCACAACATAATCAGAAGCAGCATATTAGCATATTATAGAACATAGAATTAGAACAGGAATGAGTTGCATTTTAAAATATATTACTCACATAGAAAATGTTAATATTATTTCATTATATTACTGTACCTTTATCAAATAATTACAGCTTTGAGCATGAAATAAAAAAAATCTTACTGAACCCAGACTTCTAAAGAGCAGTGTAGATATTGAAATTATATCACATTTTATACATAGATATAGCTTATATATTTGTCAAAGAAAAAAAAGCTTAAGAATTACAAAACCATAACACTTAATTAAACTACAGCCCCTCTTTGTTACTCTGAACTCTTCAGAAGCTGAAGCTGTTTTATTGCGTGATGCTGGAAGTGTCCATACCTGGAAGCAGTATGCCTGAGGCGAGACACTCCATGACCCGGCGCAGAGCCTCTCCTGCTCCCAGAGGTCTGTTACACGTGGCGATGGCCTTCTCACATATTAACTCCAAAGGCTGAGAACAAAAGAGCAAATCGCTTTCAGAGACTGATTTATTACATTAACAACTATTAATTCTTCAGAATGTTGCCTATGGGACACTGAAATAAGAGATGACTGTACATCTGTGGTTACTGTAAAACCATTCAGATTAATCCTTCCAATACAAGATACTAATAACAGAGTAGACCCAGAACTCCAGGCTGAATGGCACATACACTACTTCCTCAAAATGATGAAGCAGCTCAACGGCCTTCAGTCCGGATAATAACAATAAGAGCATTAAATCAGCGTATCAGAATGATTTCTGAAGGATCATGTGACACTGAAGACTTGGAGTAAAGGTGCTGAAAATTCAGCTTTGATGATTGATTCAATTTTAAAATATTCTTTTCCTTAATAATTCTACTTATGACTAAATTCTGAGCTTTACTGTAGTATCTTTAAGGATATCAGAAGTCTGATACTCACCCATCCTTTCAGAGGCTCCCACGCTGGGACTCTATTGCACATGTCTCTCAGTATTCGCAAGACGATCACGCACGACTTTAGCCCGTTAACTCTAGCCTGAGGAAACCAGAGGGAGTCGCCCAGTCAACAGAGAGCAACAATCAAGGCCAACCTTTAACCCCTAGAGCTCTAGATCTATGTGTGAGTGCGCAAGTGCGTGTTGTGCTTCGTTTCTGGCCGGATGATTGAGGAGGGGGCGGGGCTTATGTGGGCGGGGTGGGAGAAGGGAAGATACGGTGCAGGAAAGCACTAGACAAATCCTTTATGATGACAAGCAGGTTATGGACAAACAAAAACAGGCAAAAGAAAACAAAAAGTGTAACAATTGCTTTTGTAGCCTTACGATGCGCAAACGTTCGTGATGAGGTGTCGAGCATTTGGAGAGCTGAAGGAAATATGGCATGTAGTTTTGGGTCATAAGGCTACAATAACAATGAGAAGAAGTGAGCGCCAACCTGGAACCATTTGGCATGTCGCAGAGAGGCCAACGCCACCAGGCACCTCTGTCTATCCAACAGGTCCGCCGGCTCGCTCGACTCAACGCTCTCTATCGGTGAGAAGAACGGGACAGGAAATCAAATCACACACGCGTAGTCACGCTCACACACACATACACACACGTGATGAGGGAGGGGGCTGTTAAGGCACAGCAGGAAGGAGAAAGGAGGAAGCCAACCGGCCGAGGTGGTCCAGTGCATCCAAAAGAGATGGGAGCTCAGCGCATCTCCTTGGCTGGCTGGAAACTGGAGGAAGGATTCGCAGAAGGTGTTAGCATGTGCTGAGGGTTTCCAAATGCTAAACATGGCCTACAGAACCAGGCTGGATGAAGCTGTTCAATTGGCGCTATCTTAACCAGGCACGCTGTAAAATACAGTATCCTCTGTTTTGAGTGATTTTTTTTTGGCCTGATGAGCCGCAGTAATACAGTTTTAGCCATTTTGCGTTAATTTTTGCTTCGATGCTTGGATAGCTCCACCCACTGCCCACTCTGATTGGTCCACACTCCCAACATGCAGAGGCAGTGGTGTTAGAGTGTTACAGTTCTTATGGAAACTAATAGTTTTTGTGTTTCCTTTTTATAATAAAAAACTATGTAAAATATTAAGGGGTTTAAGATTCATAAAATGCTAGCTATGAAATGTAATAGTTTTGTTTAATTATGATTAATTATTATATTTAATTATTTAACTTTAACAAAAAATAAATAAATCAAATATGTATATGCGTCAAAGACGTCCCCATTGAAAGAAATTTACGAACATGATTTTATATCCATAAAGAGCACATTAAATGTTATTAAAGTGTCTACTTTTAAGGTTTCAAATAAGTTTTTGGAGAACAAATTGTCAAAATTTGGTTGAAATAATGTCATATTGTCATTCATTGTAACACAATATTTTTGTACAAATTCTAACATGCTTATTCTGACTACATATTAAAATATATAAAAGAATACGAGGGCATTTTAAATTGTATTGTTTTAAATTAGTCTAAAATTCTTACTGACAAATGGGTAAAATCTAGGACAGTGTCAAATTTAAAGATTTAAAATTACAACTAATTAGTATTTGGGTATTTTACATTTTTGATCCATTTATTTATTTGGTGTTTTTCAAAAAATGGCAATCCATCATTTGTGGTGTAAATTAACTTTTTGTTTGTTTCATAAAAGATACAAATAAAAAAAATAATAATAATTTGGGGTCGCTAAGATTTGTAAAATTAATAAATAAAATAAAACAAAACAAAACAAAACAAAACAAAACAAAACAAAACAAAACAAAACAAAACAAAACAAAACAAAACAATACAATAAAAATATGAAAGAAGTCTCTTCTGGTCACCAAAGCTGTACTATATTTTTTATCAAAAATATAGTACAAATAATAATACTGCCAATTACTTATATTAGTGACCCCAAACTTACGAACAGTAGTGTATATATTATGTAAGACAATATCAAAAGACAAACAAAAACTAAAGTTTAGTTTCTAAAAGTCTGTGTGTTTCAGGAAGGACCGAGACTAATCCTCCTGGCGTGTCTGGTTAGGAGCTAACGTCAAAAGCAGTGACGCACGCTAACAACTTCAGCGAATCAGTGCCAGTTTGTGCTTGGATTGACACTGGAATAATGAAGACATGCAGTGGGTATTGTTACAGACCAGTCACAACAAGAGAAGAGATCGCTCGCACACGACACACACTCACAATCTGAGCTGTCAGAACACTTTTCTTCATCTCTCCCACCCAAACAATACATAAGGATCATTCTTTAACTTGTTTGATAATTGTTTTTCTTTCATTGTCTCGGTAGGTGAACGTCTATGTTCCAGTGAGATCATCCCACTGTTCCTCTGCAGATAAACAAACAGATAGAAGACAGAAAAGGCTGCCGCAGTGTAAATCCAGGACAAGGTGTGCAGGTGTACGGGGTATTAATCATGAGGGGTTATTTAGAGATTATATGACGATAACTGAAGCTTTGCTCCTTTATAATTCCTCTCTGGATTTTAATCAGAGCAGCCCAGCTGAGGAGGGTTAAAGAGGAAGATCTGTCAGAGTGATAGAAAGGTTTAGCACACCCTCTAATCAATGACACAAACATACTGCAGAAATCAACATCAAGCCATCATTTATCTCCCCGCAACCTTAACAAACACTCAAAATGAGACAAATTAATCATTATCTGCACACAGAGTCTAGGTCCAAATGTTTGAGACCTCCAGTTAGTTGTATTATATATATATATATCAAATATAAATTTTTTTATGCATAACAGCAATTAGAACTTGTGATGAAATGTGCTTAAATTTTAATTAACAACATAACAATGTAAAATATTACTGATTTCTTATTTCTTTCTTTTGCTTTATGGAGTGAAATGCAACCCAGCCATGTTCTAATATTACATTGTTTGTGTGTGTACTGCTCATTCGGACCGGTCCTGAGATTGAGCTCTTTCTCAACGGGACAGGGCCCTTGAGACCTTGACCCGATCGGGAAAATACGAGGTGCTCCTGTGGTGATCTACACTCCATCGGTCTGTCTCTCCCTCCCTCCCGTCATCTGTCATCCCTCACTCCAGGGGCAGTGTCCACATCTGACACATCTGAGAGATGGATGAGCTGTGTGCTGCCACAGATATTGATTCCTCAACCCGGATACATTCTTTCATTTTCCTCTCCACGCTTCTAACAACATACATCAAACAGGACGGAGACGAAGCGAGCAAACCCATGAGAAAATGAGCACGTTTGTGTCGGAGAGAACGAGATTTAGGCTTATTGGCCTAAAATTACAATTCTGTGATCATTTACCGTCCCCATTGACTTCTATAAAATACTATAGCACTCAATGGAGACTAGGAACGGTTTGGTTATCCATATACTTCAAATTTTCTCGTGTTCAGCAGAAGAAACAATCTCGGGTGCAGGTTTGGAAGAAATTGAGGGTGAGTAAACGATGACAACATTTTCATTTTTGGGTGAACTATGCCTTCAAGGAATACTTTCTTCTGATGAACACAAAGAAATATTCATAGCAAAAAAAATTTAATAATAATACACTGCATAAACAAATCAAGTTGACACATTTGGTGGAGTATTACTTTAATGCAATGCAAATGCAGTCAACTAAAATGGTTTTACCCCTATACTGATATCAATAGAGACTAACAGAAGGCTTTTATTGATTATTGAATATAGATTTTTTTTAGAATAATATGTTTTAATACGATTAATCTTTATTATATATAGCAATATTTAATATGAAAATGTACTTTATGGAATCCCATGAAGGCCACACTAATAAGACATCTAGCCCTATCGTCCTCTTAAGTGCTGTGCTTTGCTGCTGTCCCTGTAACGGATGAGCACTCAAGCGTGTTCGGCAGGGCTGCACCCCTCCATTTCACTGCCAACACATTTGCATATTTGCATAGAGCTACAGTATGTGTGTGTGTGTGTGTGAGGGAGAGAGCGAGGGAAAGAAACAGCACATTGCAGCTCTAATTGTCATAGCCTAAACAAGGCTTTAAAGACATAATCAGTTCAGCTGTCAATGCGGCTCATCACGGGTCACGGCACCAGAAACTACAATAACACACTTCCATCTAGACTTCACTCATGTGTTCGAAGTTCAAGTGCCTCTGCATCAGCAACAACCGACAGAAAGCTCAATCTGACACCACAGTTTAATATTAATATCAGGAGTAAAAAAGGAGCAACTTCAAAAAGTGATTTCAATGTGACTTATTATGAAAATCTGACGTATGAAGATGGTTAAGTGCTATAATTGGGTCCCTGGTGCTTCTACCAACCCAGAAAACGTGAAAAAGAACAACCAAGCATTTTTATTTCTTTGCAAGTTTGTGAAAAATGAGCAGCTCAGTTTCTCTCCCACTGTGGTGTAGAACAGGGATCTTATTATAATATTACTGCCTCTTAATCTGAAAGTTTCCACCCACTGCGCTGTCATTTTCTCAAGCAACAACTGTGTACCAGTTCTTACGCCACAGTGAAAGTTCAAGCAAAGCATGCTAACTGTTCTGTCACTGTTTTATTGTGTATTACACTGCTGCCACACAGATCTAACGTGATTTCGGTCCTAGCGGTTTATCTTTACAGATATAACAAACTGACTAACTTTTTCTGACTGTTTTTAACATAAACTTGTGCATTGGACACATAAGATGTGAAAGAGATCT
The DNA here is from genome assembly GCA_032353835.1 of Enteromius viviparus. Lineage (NCBI taxonomy): Eukaryota > Metazoa > Chordata > Actinopteri > Cypriniformes > Cyprinidae > Enteromius > Enteromius viviparus. The sequence goes on along the minus strand of JAUCNO010000977.1, from coordinate 619,948 downwards.
TAATTTAATACTCACATGTCATGTGACAGCTGATAATCAAAACCAAACACATGTTTTTGTCACAGTATCTGAGGAAAGGGGGCGGGAAGCAGCACCTCATTTGCATTTAAAGAGACATGCACAAAAACGTGTTTCAGCATCAACTCAAAATACGCTTTTTCAGACTGATATAAAAAATGATCTGTGGGGTATTTTTGAGCTGATATTTCACAGACACATTATGGGTCACATGACACTTACATTTTTTTATAATACAAGTATAATTGAAGTATAATCGGTCACCTTTAATGGCATCGTTCACCTAAAAATAAATTTCTGTCATCATCTCGTCGCCCTCATGTAGAAACAAAAATAGATATGTTCACAAATGTGTGTCTTTTTCTTCATACAATGAAAGTAACCAGTGTTTAGTGTGCTTTTGGGCTTCGTTGACTTTCATTATATGAACTAACAAGTGCTTCTTTTGTGTTCTGTAGAAGAAAGAAAGCCACACATGTTTGAAACGACATAAGGGTGAGTAAATAATGACTGAATTTTCATTCATCAGTGAACTGTCCTTTTAACTGATAGATGAAAGGCATGAAAACAGCACCTGGCCCCTGCTAGAACTGCACCCAGAATGCACTGGGCTTCTCTTACTGCTCTGTAATATGGATGAACATCCCCCTACATCGTTCTTAACTTAACATTTGGTTTCACTCTGTAACGTCCCAGTCTTTTATCTCTCTTACGCTGTTTAGCAGCACCTCCTGTGAGTGGCCTGAGGGTCAAGAGTCTGACAGCCTGAAGACCACTCAAGCTGCTGCTGAATCAGCTGTGTGTGTGTGTGTGTTTAGACTACGAGATGAGATGAGTCCAGTGCTGTGTGCGGCCCTGAGAGAGTGTTCTGGATGCAGAGTAAGGAAGAGATGAAAGCGCTTTCTTCTAATGGACCATCACTAACACCCACACAAACACATTCATCCATCCCCTCCCTCATCTGCTGTTTAGCAAACCGAAAGGAGAAAGTTGGTCAGATGATGCAGGCACAAACCTTGCTCCTCTGTCTCACCGTCGTCTCGCAGCTGTGGGGAGGTAAGTGTCACCTTCAGCGTGAGTTTGGGGTCTGTTGTGGTGCGGACCAAGATGGCGGCCTCGGGAACAGAGCTCTGTATCTCATACTTCTCTTCTGTCAGCTTCTGTAAGGGTCAGGGGCCAGAGATGATACAGAATGAATGATCTTGTAACCGGTATAGTTGTGAGCTATTTAAATTGCCCCAATTATGGATTTTCGAAAATGATCTTTCTGATCTTTCACGCAGTTTTTAACACAGCTCTAAATGAAGGAAAACATCCTCCAGAGTTATTGTCTCTCAAAAGAAAGAGTTGACGAGTTGTTTTTAAAATCTCAACATGATCTCAACATGAACACTTGTTGATCTTTCAAGCTTGGTCTGAATGAAAATGCTAATTAATTATCTGAAAATTATCTGATGCTCTACTGTAGACTACAGTATGACTGTATTCTGGTTTTGATGAGAAAGAGCGCAGATGCGTTACCTTACGTCATATTATTACAGGTACGTGTCACGTCATTCATGTAAAAGTAATTATAAAGGTGTCTGGGATATTTAAAATAGTTAGTAAAAGTTTTTTTCCAGGAGTTTGTGTTAAATATGACAATCTCCCCATATGTAACTTAGACGTCATCTTAATAGATTACGATAATTAAGGAGTTTTTGTTTTCAATTTGTCATCATGTCTTTACGGTTAATTTTTCCTCTGTTCAATAAGCGAAGGCAGAAAATCTCGTTTTGTTGATATTGATCTTACCTTTATCAGAAAAAATGACAACAAAGGCTATTTTGTTTCCACTGAAAGAATAAAAGTGTTTGCGCTGGTGCCTCCGCGTCTCATGGTATTTATTCGTGCCAGGGACACATTTATTTCGTTATTTTCGTAAGTCCAGCATGTTTTTTAAACTAAGATGCATCCAATTGATATGCATTAGTTTGCGTGCTGGACTTACGAAAATAACGAAATAAACGTGCCCCTGCCACGAATAAATAGATTCAATTAAATTACGCGACTAAATAACGAACTGCCGTGAAACTCCAGAGAGAGCTTCCAGTCTCTGAACACATGTGGATATGCTATAACGCGATTTTATTATAGTAAGATTTAATGTTAAAACATTTTTATATACTTGAATTATTAGTATGTAGGCTACACTGAGTCGTGATGATTTGAAAAGGCATCAGCTACTTTCTGCCGCTGGCCTCTTGGTCTTTACTTTTAAAAAACAAAAACTTATAGGCTATTTAACAAACAACACTGCTCCAAACATTTTTCTAAATTGACTTAAAAACAAATCGAAAAATAATAATTGTGCCATTACACACAAAACTAAACTATTTTAATAGCCGAAACAGTAGTAGTAGTAGTAAAAGACTGGCCAGAGCGGCAATACAACTATTAAAATTGGCGTAGGCCACCTATGAAAATACAATTATGCTTGCTGCGATTATTTTAACCGCATTATTATAATCGAAGCATTGTGTTTACATGAGGTGAAGTTTAAATCGCAATATTGTCAAAATAATTGCTTTAAGAGGGTCCATGTAAACGCACTCAATAATCATGTTGTGATGAGTTCAGGTTAGTCTAACGCAGGACACTAGGCAAGGTTTTAATCATTTAAATAAGGAAGGAATAATCATTTCTATTTTTGATCTCCTGTGGTAGTGAGATGTTTTTTAAACGCTTAGCTTTATGACCAATGCATTACACTGATGCTAGAGAAATGAACAAATAAACGTTCCTCAGAACTGAGTTAAAGGTGCAAACTGGACAAGAATGAGAGGTTAAGTTCCATGGCCGCAGCTGGTCACAATACATTTACAAACCAGATTATGAGGTGGGACCAAGAGAGCGCAGATGCTGGCTTTAATGTGTAATGTAATCTGGTTTGATGTGAGGGACGGCTCTGTAATCCATTTAATTAATTCCAGCCACACATTCTCAATCCGCCTGCTCTTCTCATGTAAACCAGAGATCAATTACATCTCCCACTGCAGTGACCCGTGTGTGTGTGTGTGTGTGTGTGGAGCACATTTCCTTCATGCTTTCACATCCTGCTAAGACTGGAATTGTGCCTGTCTATCACTCAATTGCTGATTTAGCGGATAGAGAAAAAAAGAGGAAGCAAGCAGAGAAAGGGTAAAGCAGTCGACCGCCGTTTCCATTAAGAACAGATCCATTATACAGAGACTTGACCTGCTGGCAGTACAGTCTGCTTTAATGGGATCTGTGTCTGGGGTCTGTTGTGTGTGTGTGTGTCACCGCTGACCACCCCGTTCCCTCTGCCTGTCCTAAGTGTCTAATTAGGGAAGCCGGTTGCTGGCAGGTTTATATTAATTACACATGATAAATATAAATATAGCAGGTCTGTTTTGAAAGTTGCTATTTTTCTGTATTGAAATCTGTATTACCTGACCTGCTATATTCAGGTAATATCTGCAAAAAAAAAAAATCCACATGAAAAGGGCAAGAAATCAGAAACAGATGCTGCATAACTTCTGTTTACATGGAGCGAATTCCTTGGACAGGAATTATATTCACAAAATTTAAAGTTCACCTGCATGAACCAGCAGAATTATTAAAGCTTTTAAGCTCTGTTTTTGATGTCAGAATACCTAATAGCAAAAATATACATTTCAAATTTTTGCTTTCTGCTTTTGAACTCGCTAGACTGTCTTATCTTATTGTGACTTGTCCCGTTCGTGTCCCTCGGCTGGACGCCGAGCTTAGTTCAACCCTTGCCGCCAAGGGGTTAAAATCCCCCGAGCTCTCAGCTCAGCTCTCAGCCCTCTCCACGGACAGCACCCCAAACATGCTTATTCTATTCGTTTATTAATGAAGAAGAGTGAACTCGTGAAAAAAATAAAAAATAATACAAAAAGTATTTATATACTATATAATATTTTATAATATGAATTATTTATTTATTGTAGTGCTCATCATTTTTATTTAGTTTTTTTTTATATTTACATTTATATTTATTTGATTTTCATTTGATAAAAAAATAAAGAAGTATATTTTTTTATTTAATATGCAAGTTTTATTTATTTATTTAAATTAACAAACATGATATTTCATATTTTTGGTAATACTGGTAGTATTTGGATGTATTGCAAAATAATGGAAATTTCAGAAGCTGTTGAGCTCATTTCAGGAAAAATTGCAACGGTATTGCAAGATTAAGTTGGTAACAAATCACTTTCACAAGCATATTTTAACGAGTGCATTAACATAAAAAAACACTTTGCTGTTAGCAAACAGAGCATTAAATTCAGATAAAACTTGTCAATTACAAGCGAGCGTCTCTGGCTCTTCATGGAAAGCTAGCTGCAGTGTAACGCAGTGCGGTCTTTAACAGATCAAACACAAGTGTCTTTCAGGTGTATATCTACAGTATCCACTCCAGCAGTACAGGAGGTGGGCTGGTCAGTGTGTGTTTTGGTCTGTGTGTGGGTTTGGGTCAGTGTGTGTTTCGGTCAGTGTGTGTTGTTTTGGTCGATGTGTCTTTTGGGCAGTGTGAGATTTTGTCAGTGCATGTTTTGGACGGTGTGTGTTTTGGGCAGTATGAGTTTCGGGTGGTGTGTGTTTCAGTCATTGTGTGTTTTGGTCAGTGTGTGCTAGGTGTTTTGGTCGATGTGAGTTTTGGTCAGTGTGCGTTTTGGGCGGTGTGTGTTTTGGTCAGTGTGTGTTTTGGGCGGTGTGTGTTTTGGTCAGTGTGTGTTTTGGTCAGTGTGTGTTTTGGGCGGTGTGTGTTTTGGTCAGTGTGTGTTTTGGGCGGTGTGTGTTTTGG
>JAUCNO010000977.1:594570-608609 GCA_032353835.1 Enteromius viviparus | reverse complement strand
ATCTTCAACTCAAAAATTCTGTGCAGTCGGTTGCCTTGAAAATTTGAGTTGAACTTACTTTTTTTTTTTTCAGTGTACAGTATTATTTGAGTTTTGATTGGAAAGGTTTGAGTATGTATTATATCTAATTCTAGTACAGCAAAGGATAAAAGCATAATATATAAAGGGGTCGTATGATGATGCTAAAATAACTTTATTTTGTATGTTTACTGCAATGCAATATATTTACACAGTTATACCTTATTTTCCACATCCTCTCTGCTTTCTGAAAAAATTTACTTACTATCATTTTACAGTATTATTACTATTATTTAAAAAAATTTGGGGGGGTTGACATTTTTTATAAACTTTTGGTTTATTTTATTCTATATATAGGGTTTATTTATTTTTGAGTTTTACGTTAGTACTTAAATAGTACTTATGTTTTTTAAGCATTTTATTTAATTTCAGTTAATGTATTGAATATGGTTTAATTTTAGTTAACAACAATAATAAATATAATAATAATAATAATAATAATAATAATAATAATAATAACAAAAATATTTTTACTTAGAAATTGCCAAAAAGTGTTATGAAAAATTAGAAAGAACCTGCAAAGAAACGCATTGATTTAAACAGGAAATGTTGAAATTCTAATATATAATTTTTTGTCAAGCATAATTCAATAATATTTCTTTTATTTGCAGCTTTGATTCTGTTTTATATAGTGCATAAGTTTCTGAAGTCAAAAGGGAGATGTAATGTAACTGATATGAAGCTCATAGCACTAATATCAAATTCATTTGTCAGGAAAAGTGCATACTATGCACAATAAACTGCAGAAATTGTAAAAGTATTACTGTACAGTGGTGTGATATTCCATACGTAGCATGTGTGTGTCTGTGTCTGCAGATGTCTGGAGATCAGGTTTTTTACCCTGTCGGCTTACATTTGACCACATTTACACCACACTGCCTTTAAATGATCTCCAGCCAGCGCTATTCTGTGTGGAACAAAACTTTCTCATTAAATTCACCCTCTGTCAGCTCACGCTCTCACTAGAGAAAGCAACAGTCATGCTATGAACAGCGGATCAATATCTTAGGGAAGTGTGAAGACTTTGAGGAATGTGTTTGTGGAAGCGGCGGCGGGCTGAATCTCTTAATGAGACGCTGTGAAGCCTGGCCGGGTTCTCATGCAGCCTCTACACTTTTATTTTTACACGTCGGTCTGCTCCACACCGGCCACATATTCTCTCCATTTTTGCGATCAGCATTTCATCATCTGTCAGATTGCTCACGCCGTCTGCTGCTTGGTTCCATCCCACGGTTTCATTGACAGTCCCCTGTGGCAGCTAGAGAAGACAGTGACAAGCAGAGGGTTTTGCTTAAATACAATTACAAACTGAGAAGTGTTCGTGGTGCAAGCATGCTTGTTGTGCCAAGAAAGTGAAGTTGGAGCTATGCAGATGGTGGGAGGACGTTCAGTCTGCTCCGTAAAATTAACATGAAATCAAAACTGACTGCATAAAAGTTCTTAATAGATGCCTTAATACGCTGTAAAGAATAAAACTGACTTGGCTATGATAAATATGAGATTAATGTCCGAATTGTGAGATGTTAAGCTAGAATTGCAAGATAAAAGTATGAATCACAAGATATGTTCAAATTGCAAGATGTAAACTTGGTGAAATACTCAGGACTATATACAGTATTACATCTAAATTGTGAGATATATTGCCCGAATTTCAAAATGTAAAATCCACATTGCGAGAAGTCCGAAAACTCAGTCTGAGATTTAAGTTATAACATCTTTTTTTTTTTTGTGAATTAAAAAGTTGCAATTACCTCTTTTTTTTGGCAGAAACAGGCTTCAAACATTGCTTTTAAAACTCCAAACACACAGGGTTTGGCAAAGGGTCCATTGGACACCAGCAGTTTAACATGATTGGAGGAACATGTTATCATCCAGTAAGACCTTCCTCCTGAATGTGCTGGATTTATGAGCTTTATGTGAGATTCAGTGAGCTCATCACTTCTGACCAGGTCACTCTATTATTGTGTGTGGCTATTAATGTGTGTATTTGTTCTGTGACTCGGCAGGTGTCTGATAAGTTTGCCTTCAGCTTGTTTGATCTGGACTGGGATGTCTTTATGCAGCACATTGGCGGTGCCGTGAACAGAGTACCTGCTCTGGAACAAACTGGAATCAAGTCCACTGTCTGCGGTCCAGGTACATGAACACTTACAGACAGATAAATACATCAAACACTCTTTTTCTCATGCTTTGTTTTTTAGTATCTAAATAGAACCAGTTCATATTTAGATATTTTCAGAAATCAAATTTTGCACCTCTTTGTGTTTTTGAAAAAGAAAGAGTTCAAAGTAGTAAATACTACTGCTGTCTTCATCAGAGAATTACACAGACTTTATGAGTTTGATCTCACCGGGTGATTGGTTTACTAGACTGCCAGTCAAATGACTCTGCACTCTGATTGGCTGATTTGTCATCATTCCAGCTCTCCCCAGAGATTCAGTCAACCTTTACTGTCTGTAATAAAAGATGACAGGTGTGAAATGGCGCTAACACACTGTAGTGGCTGTCGGTCACTTGCAGACGGGTTTCGGGTCAGCGGATGAGCACTCCTCAAATCACTTTAAGAGAGTGCTAGCAAAGACTCCATTCACCCTCTCGTCAGCTATTAAAAAACTGAAGTTGAGCACATGTATAATTCAGCTCTGCCGTCGTTGGACTTTGCACGTATCCCATTTAACACTTAATTATTATACCTTTTGGTGTGACCACGGTGTCCCTCTGGCCATTAACTGCATCCGCTTTAGTCAAGTACTACTCTTGAAAAGCTCCTGTGTGCTCTGGTGATTCACAGGATTTCAGAATAAATGTAGAAGAGTGTTTGCCTCTCTCACTCGTGCTGTGTCTCATTGGCCTGCCGTGACGTGACTCAGTACATCATGAACATTGGTCAGAGGTCTTGATCCACTAAACATTGATGACTCAATTAATTATGACACCATTATATGGGTTCACATTAAATGTTATCAACAAAATTGCTGTTAAATATGATTACCCTTTGATCTCCCTTTTGCATCCATTCTGTATTTTATTTTTGTTTGTAATGAATTCTTGCTTAGAAATTTACAGTATCAAGAAATATGCAAGTAAAATTCTATCAATATTTTTTTAGTATATGCACGTTTACAATTTTGATTAAAATACTGTAAAACAGTAACATGATTTATGTAAGAATTAAGTAAAATGTTTTCTATTTGAATATTTTTTTAAATGTAATTTATTTCTGTGATGCGCAGATGAATTGTCAGCATCATTACTCCAGTCTTCAGTGTCACATGATCTTTCAGAAATCATTCTTATATGCTGCTTAATATTTTAGTGAAATTATGTATTTTACTGATCAATTTTTTTAAATTTTTATTATTTTTTTAATTACCGTTCATACTGTTGTTGTGTTTTTAGATAACAGATATGTTTTGAATCTCTATAAATATACTTTATAAAAATGTAAAGAACATCAAATGAAAAGGAAACAACATTTTTCTCATGCTGATAATGTCATTTGTAAAGAAGGACATTTTTATTGAAGTAGAAAAACTCAGACCACATTCATCTAATATTAACCCTTTTTTTTTACTTAAGCTGTATTTGGACAGTAATTGTTTCTCAGGGGGACGTAGCTGATTTTCACCCTTTACAGGGAGAGATCGCTGATTTACATACAGTCTGAATTTTTCTCTCATCACCCTTCATGAAAATCCCCGGCTGAATCACCTACAGTTTTTTGACAGACACCAAGGTCGTTTGGTAATGAAATTGCTGTCCAAATCCACATCTCTGACCTTATGAGAAGAAATCGATTCAAAAATGAGTGTTTAAACCCTTTTTGAGCACTCCTGAACACCGTAAGGTATCGCCGTACTTTGGTGTAATTGATTTTTCGGTGTATTTATTTCTGAAATGCTGGAAAGTATTTAAAAGAGCAATACTTCATAACTGCTTCAACACAGTAACTGTACATATGTACATTTATTTTTACAGACATCCATATGAGAACAAAATTTATGTTTTAATTGGGCTTATGAAACAATAATAGAATAATAGAATTTACAACTAAGCAATTTTAAACATGTGGATTTTGCTGGATTTTCACTAATGATCTCATATTTTGAATGTATTATATATATATATATATATATATATATATAAATATATATTCTAAGTTGATTGCACAACACATTCTCGGTGGGATCATGTTTAGTGCTCTAAAGCCTTTGGTCTGCTGTTGAAGCTGTGTTTGACACCACAAGGTGACCTCTGAGGAGTGCTTCGGTCATTTCTCTGAGGCGATAGCTGTGTGTGTGGTGATGTATGAATAAGAGCGGGGAGGAAAGAAAAGGAAGATGGATAAATAAAATATAGCTGCAGTCTCACCCTCTCCTATGGCTCTCAAAGAGCAAATGAATCTGTGGGAAACACTTTCTCATGTGGAGTAATGGAAAAGGTGTGTCTCTGCTCTTCGTCTCTCTTTTTCTGTCTCACCTCTCACTCTCTCTCTCTCTTGCACTCGCAGCCTTTGCATTTCTCTCTGTCTCCGATGCTTTTGAGGGTCATCCCACAATAACTTGCTGCTGAAAGCTCTGACCGTTACGAATAGACCATTAAGTGAGCGCGCAGCAGCAATAAAATTTTTTTTTTCTCATTTTATTTACAACGGTTAAAAGAAAACAAAACAAACAAAAAGAGAAAGGGGAAAAAAATTATATATATATATATATACACATATACATACCTTATATAACATAACAAACACCATAACATATATACAAAGTGCTTTTCTATTGTATACAGGAAATAGCATCAGAACATCATAAGCAAAACCTGGTAACAACCACATAGTTTAGTCCTCTTGTAATCATATTTGGTTTTTGATGTTATCTTTGAAAGGACGCCACCTGTCCTTGAACCTGGATCTTAAACCACTTAAATTCAGTCTTATTTTCTCCAAACTGAGGAAATACAGGACATTGTTTGCCCATTGTTTAAAAGCCGTGAGAGATGATTGTTTCAATTAATCAAAATCAGACGTCTTGCCAACAGGGAGGTAAAGGCAATACAATCCAATTCACTTTTTGACAGGATGTTGTCTTCGTATACGGTGCCAAAGATAGCAGTTAAAGGATTCGCACAGACATCTTTACAGAAAACTTTGGAATAAGATAGAAATTTGTTTGACCAAAATCCAGATAGTTTGGGACACAACCAAAACATATGGGCCAATGTAGCAGGGGACTGCTTGCATCTCACACAGGTAGGTTCTACCGAGGCATACATCCTTGCTAGTTTGGCTTTAGAGAGATGAAGTCTATGCACCACTTTAAATTGGTTAAGGCTATGTCTAGTGCAAATAGAAGATCCATGGATCCTATATATAGCCTCATCCCAATCCGCATCTGTCAACGTAACCTTGAGATCCCGTTGCCTGGAGTCTCTGTATATTTCTAGAGATGGATAGTACTGACGCAATTTTAATGTATAGACCAGAAATATTTCCTCTTTGGTCTGGGTCGTCAGGAAGGAGCTGATCAATAGGATTTTGGAAAAGAGGGAAAATTCTTGCGTGCGAAATCTCGCACCTGTAAATACCTGAAAAAGTGCGTTTTGGGAATCTTAAACTGGGATTCTAATTGAGTGAAAGATAGGAAACATCCATCAATAAAGAGGTCTTTAAATGTTAAAATGCCTTTTTCTTGCCATATTAGGAATGCTTGGTCATTTAAAGGCTTAGGAAATCTATGATTATTGGCAATTGGGTTAAATACTGAAGCTCTCTGCCAACCAAAGAATATCCGGATAGATAAAGTTCCATACTACTGGGTGTAGGGATTGGGAGTCTAGAGCTACCGGCAAAGGTGCAAACAGGAGAGCTGGGAGCGAAGAGGAGAGACAGGCAGCTGACTCTATCTGAACCCGATCTGGTGCCTGGTTAGTGTAAGCAGCAATACATTTTTAAAGAGCCTTTCAGAAAGATCTGATCTGACCCACCGGCAGCACAGTTTCCCACCTTTCACCCATATTTTCTTATCTTGTGCTTTAAAAGAGCCGCATTATAAACTCTCAAAGCAGTTTTTTTTTTTTTTTCTGAAGTGCTTTTAAAGCATCAGTTAAGTTTTCACTGCATGCTAGTCCAGAGTGCATCTAACTGACATAGTGCAAGTTTGTTACATTGAAATGTTTGTTGCTTAATGTAATATCCTCCTATGTAGGATAAATGAATATGAAACATGTCATTGAATAACATTAAGGATTCATGAAACTGTTACTAACAGATTTTTTTTTAATTGTTTTATTTCATCATGATTTATAATGTTACATTTTATGTTGAAAATACAGTAAATTACTGTTTAAAAGGCGATTTCTTTTTTTTTTTAAACAAAAATACAGTAAAACAGTAATATTGTGTATTATCACTTTTACATAACTGTTTATCACTTTATTACTATATTGTTAAATGAAATTTATTTCTGCTATGCATATCTGAATATTCAGCATCATTACTCTTCAGTGTTGTTGCTCAAGAATCATTCATTATTATCATAATATTATCATGTTGAAAACAGTTGGGCTGCTTCATATTTTTGTGGTAAATGTGATTCTTTGTTAAAAAGAACAGCATTTATTTGAAATAGAATTTTTTAGAATATTATAAATGTAAGTTGTTTTTTTTTAATTGAAAACATTCCAGGATTTTTCTCCGTAAAGTGGACTTCAATGGTGGCCAATAATTTGAACATCCAAAATTGCAGTTTCAAAGGACTACATGATCCCAGCCGAGGAATAAAGGTCTTATCTAAGGAAGCAGTCAGTCATTATCTGAGAAAAAAAAAAGAATTCATACACTTTTAATTACAAATGCTCAGTTTGCTCTTTTACTAGATACATACATGTGTATGTGCGTCTTCACACATTACATAATCATGTAGGAAAGCTCCAACACACGGTTAGTTCTTTGTTATTGTGTTCATTTGGTTTGGTTTGTGTTCATCCTCCTACTTTAAAATCACCTGATATCATTGATATCTTTGCATGCTCTGTAAACACCAGGTTGGTGGTACTGCTTTTTTTACTAAACGTGACTTTTCCAATATCATCCAGTAAAGTTGGATGTGCATCGCAGAGTTAATGCTAGCTGAGCTTTGATAGATAAGACCCCTATTCTTCGACTTCGACATTCAACTGATGGCCACCATTGAACTCCAACATATGGAAAAAAAATCCTGGAATGTTTTCCTCAAACAGTTTCTTGGTGAATAAAGAAAGACAGACTTGGACATCTTGGATGACATGGGGGTCAGTAAATTATCAGGAAATTTTTCTTCTGAAAGTGATTGTAGCCTTTAATGATCTGAGAGGCAGCAGGGAACGTTTGCGCTGGGAACGTTTAAGTTTGCCAACATAATAAACGGATCTCTTTTATTTTAAAAGATAAGGTTTCTTCCTCTAGTGTTAGTTTAAAAAATACAATAAATGGCAATGTGTTTTAAAATGGAAGTAAGTTTTTACTCTTTTTCTGTCTGTTGGTTTTCCTCCAGAATCTTTCACTGCAGACCACAAGCCCCTGATGGGCGAAGCGCCGGAAGTGAGAGGCTTCTTCCTCGGATGTGGCTTCAACAGTGCAGGTAAGAGCATGGAGCTTAAACACACATACACGTACCGTTCTCTTCCACAGCTGACCGGTGCCAAATGAATTATTTAACCCAGAGTTCACATGCAAAATACAATCCCACCCACTCTCCATGTACACGCCACCTACTCAAGATCAACGCAACTTGATCTCTGACCCCTGCGTGTCCAGTACTTGCAGCTGTAGTAATATCCGTCTCTTCCTGGGAAGTGCAGTCTTTACCTAGTAAGTGTCCTGGACCGTGATGTTGCTTCCTTTTGACTATTTTAACTAGATTTTTTATTGTGTTGTTTGTACCATATGACTTAGCCCTAATTACATTAAAAAAATGCAAATGAAAGCATTTTGAGGGGGTATTTTTGGATGCAGAGGGCTCGTGATTTTGAAGGTCAGATGAAACTCAGTCCGGATCTGGAGTAATGCTGATTGTGCTCAGCTTGGAGCCGGGTCACCTTGCAGGCAGGCCTTAGACATGCTGACGGACAACAGGCCGTGATCGTGTGAACGGATCAGAATACATGGCCATACGAATCACAATCAGATATTAGACTCATGCTTGCTTTTCTATGACACATCGATTCCTGACCTCAGCATACAAAACTCATTTCCTGGAACGAAAGGAGTACAAGAAGCTGTGATTGGTTATGTTAGATGATATACAGTACCAGTCAGAATTCAGGTGCATTTACTCGTTCCAAACCTGACTTTCTTTATTCTATGCAGAGCTGTATTGTCTGGACACCACTGACTTTTTTTGTGTACATTACCAGACAAAAGTTTGGAATTAGATCAGAGAAAAAAAATAATTTTCAGCTTCATTACTCTTGTCTTCAGTGTCATGTTATCCTTCAGAAATGATTCTGAAACAAAATAGTGCTGAATCAAATTTTTGCTGAATGAATACTTGGAGATTATTACTTAATAATAAACATAATTAGAAATTATGCATATTAGAATTATTTTTGACAGTGTAGAAAAATTCTACTTTGCGTCACAGAAATAAATTATATTTTAAAATTAAATAAAAAGTTATTTATTTTTAAATTGTATTAATATTTTACAATATTAGTGTTTTTCTGTATTTTTTTCCATTAAATAAATACAGCCAAACTTTAATCATTAGAGTAGGTCATGCATATTTTGAATGACGTGAGAATGAATAAACAATGACATAATTTTCATTTATAGGTCACTATTCATTTTTGGACAAACCATTATATCATCCTTAAACCATTAGATAAACCATTCCGTCTTGAAAGCAGCTTTAAAATCTGTGATTAATTGCTTATCTTTTGCTCTTGGAGAAAAATGCATTCTAATACGCTTACCTTATCAAAGTCAAAACTGTAATAAGAAGTGCTTCGAGGGGATATTAGCCTGGTACTTACAGCATAAGATGTTGATCAGGGATTCTCCTTGGGTGTGATTGCATCAGAGCTGTGGGATATCATTATGTGTGTGTGTGTGTGTGTCCATCAGTATGCATGACCACGGAGATGTCGTCCTTCCCGCTGCTTCCATCATGTCTGCACGTTTGTCTTTAGTCTGGCTTCTCCCTCTCTGTTCTCAATGCTACTACCACACCATTGAACAGGGACAGACAAATATCTTGAAGAGTTTCATGGCAACTGGTAAATGGGCAGACTTTTGATTTGTACTTGGTGTGTGTGTGTGTGTGTGGTAGGAGAAGAGGTCAATCTGAGGCAGATGGTGGCCCACTGGTGATGTGATTGCTAAGAACTGCTGCCCTTCTGGAGAAAAACACAGTCTCTCCCTGCATCTGAATATGCTGACAGGAGCAGCAGGCTGTTCTTGCAGAGGTAGAAGTGCCTCTCTTTCTAGTCTCTGTGCACAGCCAGCATAGACTGCTCCGTCAGCTTCAGGAATCAGTCCTCCGTAAATGTGCTGAACACACTCCAATATTTGTGTTCAACAAGCGGAGTTTATTGACATGATGTGAAAAGAAAACAATCAGCTGCACAATGTGTTGTGATTATATCCTTTAGAGTTTCATGACAGAACATCAGCAGGAAGTTTTCCTGGAAAGTGTGTGCTGGCGAGAGGGACAAACTTTTGACCAGATTTTATTTGAAATTGTCACATGTTTCACTTCATGTATGTCAGGACCTTTAGGATGCTGTTTTAGAGCTACCTATGCAGGCAGTGCTTGGTTTTGAAACAGAGCCATGTATTCTCATGCACCTACACACACACACACTTGTGTGATCAGGGTGTCTTATACTGTATAGCGCTCTGAAGCTTCCTTCTCTCTTAACCTCCTTCTCTCTTTCATTTTATTCCCCTTGTTTTCTTTCTCATCTCCCCTGACATTTGCAGAAATACCGCTAGTGATTTGGTCGCTGCTTTGAGGAAGAAAGAGAACTGGTGTGTGTGTGTGAGTGTGTGTACTGAGAGGAAAACATAGATGTGAAAGTCTATCCACATGGTGGCATTAACTCATGCACTGTTGAGCTTCTGCCCCAGCAGTTCAGCTGTAGCACAACACAGACCAAAGACTAACCGCTGCGGAGGCTCTGCAGTCATCAGTGAGGATGTTTGTTCACTGCAAAATGGCTGGAGCTTGCTGAAGTCAGTTAATCTGAAATCCATTTTTAGACGTGTAAATGTTTCTAATGGTGATATTTCAACCAGAAATAAAAAAGATCATTTACTCACACTTGTGTTGGAACAAACCTAGCTGATTTACTTTCATCTGTTTTGTTAATACAGTGTTAACTTTTTTTGAATGGACAAAAACATTCCTTAAAATATCTTCTTTTATCTTCCACAGAAGAAAGGAAGTCACGTTCGGAAAGGCACGATTGCGCGTAAATGATGAGAATTTCCATTTTTGGGTGAATTGAATCTTTAACGTGAAAACGCCTTGAGGAAGTTTCAGGGGTGGGTGGGAAGTACAAAAATGCTACATTTCACAATATTCTCAACAGAAACCGTTCTGGATGATGTAATAGCACTATGTGCAGGCTCAGATAGAAAATGCTTTTGCATCATACAGTGCTCCTTTTTTTCCTTAGGGTTTTTCTATGCAATCGTGACGTGTTTGACCATTGCATCTAAATTATAAACAAGATCAAAACTTAAAAAAAATAAAAAATAAAAAAAAAGGTAGTTCACAATCTTTGTCATTGATAGTTTATACTTCTTACAAAGTGTAAATCGTTAAAACATTCCTGTTAGATTTATCCAAACCAAATGATATCTTATATTTAACCACAACAGAGACGGCAGAGCCAGACCTTTGAAAAAGTATTACCTTGCTAAACAGGGACTTTCTGAGGAGCAACTCTTAACCTGAAACTTTTAAGCTGAAAACAAGTACTGGTCCACAGTGCCTAGTTCCTGGAGAAGGGTCCTGGGGTGGAAACAGGGCTGTAAGCAGCATCTCTCTGCTTTGTCATGAGTCGTCTAGACATGCTCAAGAGATAAAGCGGTGACGTGGCATTGACTTCAAGGCGGCCATTACTCAGCGACTTTGTTGTTTCTGGCTATTGTTAATGAAGTCATCAGATGGCTAATGAGCCAAAAGTCCTTTAGAGACCCGCCAACATCTCGACGGGCGCTCGCCGTGACTCTTACACTCCAAGATCCTGTCACCCATTCATTTCACTCCTCGTTTGATTTGTCTCTCACTTTTCAGTGTCCTTCATTCCTCCTTGATGTTCCTCTGCATCTGTTCATTATTCCTCTGCTGTGCGCTCAGAGCAGGCAAAGATCGATTTGCTCTGACGGCGCAGCTCTGTTGGGTATTGTTCCTGAGGAACTGATTGGCAGCTGTCACTCACATTGTTTCTAGAGAGGTACTTTGTAAGTTGGTAAACGGTGATGCTTAGGGGGGTTGTACACTAGTTTGATTGTGTGAAGTAGCAGAAGCTGACTGACGGTTATGAATGTTAGCGGGATGATGATTGGCGTAAGCTCTGTGATTTGATTGGCAGGTATGATGTTAGGAGGAGGATGCGGCAGAGAGCTAGCTCACTGGATCATTCACGGCCGCCCCGAGAAAGACATGTACGGATATGATATCAGGTACGTTATGTGCAAACAAACACTTCTTTGACTATTACTTTTCTGTTTTTCCCATCATTGGGAGACAGGGAGTGTCAACATATTGAGTCAGTGTGGACAATTATTTGCAATTCAGTGAGTCAAGAACTATTCAATGAGTCCGTTGATTCCAATCTGTAACTTATTAAAGTATGAGTAATTAGTTCACGATTCAGTCTAGGGCTTCACAAATACAGGCAAAATCACGATAAATCATAACATCTGCAAATTAATTAAATATATGCACTGCACTTTTAAGAGTGAAGCACTGCTTTGTGTTCATTTACACGTGAGCAGCTGATGATCCATCACTTTTAGTCCATTTGTTTGTT
Organism: Enteromius viviparus; assembly: GCA_032353835.1. NCBI lineage: Eukaryota > Metazoa > Chordata > Actinopteri > Cypriniformes > Cyprinidae > Enteromius > Enteromius viviparus. The sequence continues at coordinate 596,513 of JAUCNO010000977.1, read as the reverse complement.
TTAGTCGTAGGTGTTTTTCACAGTAAATAATGCTCCAATAACACTCATCTCTGCATCTTCTCCTGAGTTTGAGTCAAAGGCTAACCAGCTTTAGAGAAGCCATCCGTTCAGTTTACTGCCAGCTGGATGATTTAACAATTAAAAATGAACAAATTAATATTGCTATTATTATTACTTTTAAATTAAATATTAATTAAAATATTTTTTACTAAGGTTCTCAAACAGTATTCTCAAAAAGTGCTAAATAATCCATTAAATAAAAATGAATAATGCTCATAATTAAATATTATTGATTAAATTATTTTAAGGTTGTGCTGCCCCTCACATAAAAACATCAAATGTAGAACTTTTTTTTTTATTTATTTATTTTTTGTGTAATTGTGATAAATTTGTGATATTTATTAGAAAATTTGGTAACCCATTTAATTTAACAGTTACATGTGTTAGTTGCTGATTAGCATGCATATTACTAGAATAATAGCCATTTATTAATGCTAATTAAGCACAGATTGATGCCTTGTTCTACATCCCTAATCCTATCCAGTACCTAAACTTAACAACTATACCACACTAACTATTAATAAGCAGCAAATTAATAATTTATTAGGGAAAAAGTTGTAGTTAATAGTTAACAAGTAGGGATGGGTGATATATATGGAGCGATATATTATGCGCATCTCATCAGTAAAGCAGGTTCTTTGATTAGCGTTTTTAAAAGGAACGCCAGCTTATACAAGGAGCCATAGATCACTTAGAAGATGCACCATTTTATTAATTACTTAAAGCGTAGATTCTCTCTGATCTACAGTTCTGTTCATAAACTGGCGCTGCATTTAAAAACAGCTGCTGGAGATTTACCGCTAATCAAAGAACCGGCTTTACTGACGAGATGCGCATAATATATCGTTCGATATATATCGCCCAGCCCAATTAACAAGTTTTTCCTCTTCTAAAGTGTTACCAGAAATTGTATCGGTAAAAAAAATCCGCATTTGCAGCCCTAAATAAGACTATACTGATATAAATTAAAATAGTGTGCTTTGTTCAAACTGTGGAAGAATTTAGACATTTAGGAACAATTAACCACATCAAACATCATGAAGATCATGTTTTCTACTAAATAAGAGTTGGTTCTTGATCGCCAAAGATTGTTAGAAACGGCACACACAGGTTTGGCTATACACAGTGTTCAGTGGCTGTGTAATGGCGTCTGAGAAAGAAGCATCACAAGCCTGAGCTCAGGACATCAGATGAGAGGTATTAAGAAAGTCAGCTGATGGCAGGACACTCTGAACTCTATCCTGAGCTGCTATGTGTGACAAATGATGTGATGTATCTGTGTGTCTCAGTTTTTTGTCTCTCTTTGTCTGTGTCTGTAGGCGGTTCCACCATTCCCTGACCAGCAACAACCGCTGGATCCGAGAGAGAAGTCACGAATCGTATGCCAAAAACTATTCAGTAGTTTTCCCGTTTGATGAACCTTTGGCCAGCCGCAACATGAGGAAAGACCCCTTCCACCAGGTTCAGCCCTGCTCTTACCTCTCTTTATTCCCTTTATCCCACATCTTTTTTTACTGTCCAAATATTAAATAAATTTTTTTTTTCACATATGCATATGAAATGGGCCCATCTGGTGAAAAAAGCCCATTTTATCCAAGAGCAAAATTAATCTACTTGAATAAAATCTACTTTTTGATAATACTTTGTCAAATCAGAATTAAATGGTACCATAAAGGCTACTACTCAAAGCAAACCAAGACATTTTTTTCAGGGTGGTAAATCAACAGATGTTGCCACTTTATAAAAATAATAACAATAACAATATTGTATTTACACATTTTAAATATATATATATATACATACAGTAGTCAACATTTGAAGTGGATCATAAAAGTTCATCAAAGTTGTCCTAAGACAAGAATAGGTATTGTTTTTGATTTTAG
>JAUCNO010000977.1:582313-594470 GCA_032353835.1 Enteromius viviparus | reverse complement strand
TGTTAATGGTGTTGAGATCCTGCAGCAAAGCGATGATATCTCCGATCATTATCTAGTCTTGTGTAAACTCCTTATAGGTAAACCTGTAAATTCTGCTCCTCGTTACAAGTATGGTAGAACTATAACTACTAGCACAAAAGACTGCTTTGTAAGTAATCTTCCTGATTTATCTCAATTCCTTAGCACGTCTAATAGCCCAGAAAATCTTGATGATGCAGCCTGGAAAATGGAGCGTAGCTGGAGGAAAACAAAGCTAGAAGTGTTTTGTTTGGCCTGGCAGGAAAATATGTTAACTTACAGAAAAGTATTAAAATTTGAAAAATTAAGCATTTGAAATTATTTACATGTATATATTCTTATATTATATATAAATATATCTAACATATAAACATAAAAAATTTTGTTTATTTATTTAATATTTTCCTAAATGTATATACATGCATGTATTTGTTTTTATATATACACATAATAAATATACACAATATATTCTTATATATTAAACGTTTATTTTAGATGTGATTTATTGTTTGACAGCACCAGCAGCTACACAAGAGTCGCCTGGATGTTGTTCTGCAGGAGGCAGAAAAAGAACTCTAATCGAAAAAGTTTCCTGCGCCTTTTAAAAGCCGTGCATTACATGACCTTTCCCCCTCCTCGTCTTTCAGTCTCTTCAACAAGCACAGATTCAATTATTCTCACTTTGACTTTCTCACTCGCACTTTCCCACACACACACACACACACACACACCTCTCATGTGCTCCGGGCTCTGCTCCGGTGCAGACAGCTTGTCAGTCAGTTTGTCAGCTTGGCCCCAGAAACAGGAGTCATACACACACAGGCACACACACACACAGTGTGGATCGCAGTGGGAAATATTTGGGATGGTTTCCCTCGGAATGTCTTGGCATGTCTGAGGAATGCTCTCGTCTCCTCTCTCTCCCTCCTTTTCCCTTTCCTTCTTGCCCTTCAGGCAGGGGTCGGGGTAAAGCGGGAAAACGACAACTAAGACAACATGCCTGTTTTTGAACTCCATGACCTAGACTGGGTTTTTTCGTTCATGAAATTGAAACAATACCCACAACCCATTTCACTTCTGCATTGTGCCAAGTACACATTTTCAGTGGGAAAAAAAGCAGGGTTTGATATACAGTATTGGTGTTGCTAAGTGTTTCTATATGATAGTTCTTTGGAAGGGACGAATGAAAGAAAACAAGGGCTTGGTGATGTCAGCTGAAATGGAAAGTTGTTTCAGAGGTGGAGCGAGATTTTACGAAGAATTACAAATTTCTTTATGAAGATAAAACTTGTGCATTCAGGGTCCAAAAACACTTGATGTAAGTAAATATGATATGAATAAATATGTAGCTCAAACAGCACTAACAATGGCCATGGCTCAGATTTCCAACAACATTACACTTTACTTAAAGGGATAGTTCACCCAAAAATTTAAATTACCCATGACCCAAATAAACCACATTCATTATAAAATGTGCTCGAAAAAGTTTTAAATATGAATATGCAAATTACACAAATGCATCCATTCACTACAGGAGGCTTTTATTAACCCCCTGGAGCAGTGTGCAGCACTTTTCATGTTGGATGGATGCACTTCTTTGGGCTCCAAACTGTTTACTAGTCACTGCCATTATAAAGCTTGGTAAAAAACATTTAATTTAACTCTGAAGCCTGGTTCAAGAGAGAGGGCTTTGGACATAGTTCAATTAGGACATTTAAGTAATTTTAATAAACATGCATTAAATCATAATTAACTGTACATTTTGTCTTCTTAAACAGCAGGGGCCTTAATTTATAAAGTGTGCGTACGCCTAGATTTGATCGTAGAGTGTGTGTACGCTTAAATCCACGGCCAGCCTTCATATCTGTAAAAACTGTTTTTAACTTGGAAAAGTGCTTCGAATCACATCAGGGTCTGAGCCGACGTACACACTTTTGAGCTTGCTGTTCTTAATTATGATGATTGGGGGTATTTTATGTTAATGACATTAATTAGGAGTTGTTTACAAGGCAGAGAGCTGAAACCATTATAAGTTTAAGATCATGTGCGATTCATAGCTGAAAGAGAGGCGTAGTCATGTTTTCCGCTCGTACGTTCATATTATGAATCATCTGAGAAATGATCGTAAGATTATATTGACAATGGTTTCTGTGCAATATTTTATGCAATTTCATAATTTTGTATTTCTAGAATATTTTTAAAAAAATAATTATTAACTGAAAATCTAGCACGACAGCTGCAGTCAACACGTACTCTGATTGTATGTAAGAGCAGTTTGAACATTCTTCAGAAGACAGAGAACTCTTCTTTTTGGGTGAACTATTACTTTAAGATGTTAAATAGGGTGCATGTTGATTTCATGTGACTTTAGTCAAGTGCTTTTTAAAGTGGAGACAGCACATTTGACCATGGAGTTAAATGTGCCAAGGGAAAAGAGGAACGGAATATGATCGATCAGCCAAGAGCTCTGCACACTCGCTCTGCTGCAGTACTACCTCAAAGTTCTCCTGTCTTTTCATTTTCTTCCCTTTTTCTCAGCCCTCTGTAGATCAAAGAGGCAGAAATCCTTCTTTCACACACACTCTCGCTCTTTCTCTTCCTCTCTCTCCTTATATCATCTCACGTTGTTTCGGTTCCTGTTCACCCCTTAAAGCCTCTCCTGCACGGTATCGTGGGAACTCCTGCGCTAGTGCCACGGCAGCGTCTGCCAAACCAAGAACCTGCTGGTCTGACGTCTAAAAAAAGGGTCGGTAGTCATCTGATGCTGCTGTATCAGGCTCATCGAGTAAACCTAGAAGTCTGTCTCCGTGGTTTGGATGCCACATCGAAGGAGGCGCATTTGTGGAGAGTTTCCCAGAGAAATGGCAGGGATCAAGCACTGGCCCTGTGAGTCCAATGGAATGGTATGAGAGAGCATGCTGGCTGTAATATGGTAATGTGTGAGGAATAGTAATGTATTACTGAATACCAGACAGAGGAGTGGTGTGGGATATGAAGAACACCGGGTTGATTTCAAGAAATCGTAACCATGACCAAAATAATTAGCGGATCTTGCTGAAGCCAAGTCATGCTGTTATTAATATTACCAGAATACGCTGAGCTCTTAAGTATATTTTATACAATTTCATGTTCTGTAACGGTTAGGGCTTCCATATATTTTATCTCTAATGCTTGCCAAGGCTGCATTCATTTGATCAAAACAGAAAATACAGTAATATCATTATTGCAATTTAAGATATATCAAGAGATAAATATCGTGTTCCCTATTGCAAGGCATTTAAAAAAATGCTTCCATATTTATAATTTAGACATTTATTAATATTTGATGCACTTTATATCTTAACGTAATTTATAAAAAAGCCTTCTTCAGCTCACACACAGACAAAAAGCGTCTTTATTTCTCTACAAAATACCTATACTTTGATTTGTGTTATTTCCTAGCTTTGATGACTTCATTATGATTCTAAAATGTGGGAAATAGTCATAATAAAGAATAAGTAAGTGCGTAGAAACTCTTAACGTGTTAAAATAGTGTTAACGGTCATTCTAATGAATATGTTACAGAATAAAAAAAATTCTACCAGACTAAGTCGGATGTCTAATCCATTTAGTGCTCTATAGATACTGTGGTGACACACATCTGAACTCAGCTTAGCCCTGATCCTGACTTAAACCTGTTGTGCACAGAGAGGAATTCACAGGAAGAGGCATTGATAAAGCAGTAAGGGAGAAATAAAGAGGGAGATAGACTGAAAGCCAGAGAAAGAGAGAGGATTATGGTGGGATGGGCAGGGGAGAGGTTAATGATTGGCAATGAGTATCAATGGGCCACACAGAGGGCTCCAGGAATGTCCCTCACAGAGCCGAGGGCCAAGTCACTGTTAATCAAAGGACTTTACAATCAGATAACAAAGGGGTTAATTTAGCATGGGTGGGCTTCCACATACCAGCCCAGAGGTGCACCTCCAAACCCCACCCCCTTCCACTTTTCCTGCCATCATACGGTCTTTATCATCACATTCCAATGCGTGCATCTCATTCAGACCTTAAAAATGCAGTCGTTCTGTTTTCTAGCACATTTTGTCGGTACATTTTGTTCTGCAAACACGTGGAGGTGGATGAAACCTCAGGCAACAAATGGTGGAATGTGACAGATCAGGATCCGACGCCGCTCAGGATAACTAGGTGGCCACGAAACTGACACATTTGGGAAAACCACCACCCAAGAGGATCTCAGATGACCCACGTCTGGACTAGATCTCTGGGCTCTTCTTTCCTCGCTGGCTATAGGTGTGAACCTGGTGTGGTAGAAACTGTTTTGACTGTTATGAGGTGTGTGGCATATGATACATGCAGAATTGCACAGTCACTACGTTTTTAGGATGTCGCATCAACAGCTTAATCGTTCTGACATAAACAATACTAGGCTGTGCCAAGTATTAAGTATTAGTAAAGGTATAGTTCATAGAGAACTAAAATTCTGTCATCATTTACTCACCCTCACATAGTTCCAAACCCATATGACTACTTCCCCATGCTGATCTTTCCTTTACAATGAAAATGCGTGGGGATAAACATTCTTGAGCTTCAAAAATTAACAATTGGCAAGAGAAAAGTACCATCAAATTAGTACATTTGACTTGTGCGCCATGTTCAGCCATTCAAAACTATGCAAGTCTACTTGAGGATCAGACCGAAATCTAGGTCATCATTCATTGAAAACAGCTCTAAATTCCCATTTGCTTAGTCAAACTCACTGCATCACTTTTGATTTTTCAAGTTTGAATACTTAAATGCAAATAAAATATAAGAGCAATATTCTTTAACTTTGGCATGTTCCTCACACAGAGCTAGCGTATGGTTTCAGAAGACTACACAAGTTATATGACCTACTTTTATTTATTTACGGAACTGGAAACCACATGGAAAAAAGAAAAGTAAATATAATGCTATATACCTTTTATCCTTTTGTTTTCCATTCAACAAAGGAAGTTGTTTGCATAGTCTATCCAGTAAATGGCTTACAAACACATAAAATACTTAGAAACATATGCTTATGGTATAATGTGTGACACTGAAGACTGAATATTCAGTTTTCCCATCACAGAAATAAATCACATTTTTAAATATATTTAAATACAAAACTGTTATTTGAAATAGTATCTTTAAATTTCAGATTTTGATCAAATTAATGCAACTTTGAAGAGTCTAAAAGACTTCTTTTAAACACATTAATACAATCTTACTGGCAATGTTAACCCATTTTACAGTGCTTTTGAATCCTGCAGTCACGGGTAGTAAACAACAGTAGACCGGCAATGGAGCCGGAGGTGCAGCTCTAATGGAGATCAGGTATTACAGCAGGAATGAGTCAAGCACATATCTGCCTCCATCTCTCCCTTTGTCTCACACCCTAGTCTGTCTCTCCCTTTGTTTTTCCTCTGTTATCTCTCGCTACATCTTTCTGCCTGTGCTCTCTTGTAGGGCTCTCTCTTCTCACAGTCCCCTTTCCCCATCAACCTTGCACCTTCCACTTATTGACCTCAACCCTCGTCATCTTATTAGTGTTAGTCAGTATTACGTTTTTTTAAGAGTGTTAGCTAAAGAAAGCAGCACTTTCACTAAAGATCTTATTTGGGATGGAAACCAAATGGAATAAATTGTTTTAACACATAATAACCCATCCTGTGTGTGATATAGACATGATTGATAACTATATCATGACTATATTTCAAAAACTATATTTTTTTCTGAGGAGAGTTCTATTGTGATGCTTCTAAGCAATCTTGATCAAAATTTTAGCCTGTCATAAAAACTCCTTCGACTTGAACTAGTAATCCATAAATTAGCAACCATCAAGAATACCCTGGTAACAAAGGTACTAGGTAGATCTGGCTACTTGCATACCTATAGTATAGCTCCTTTGTCTTGCATTATTTAGCCTTGTTTGGGTATAAAAAGGATAAAAGCAAAGGTCCGATGATAGAGCCCTGAGGGACACCACATGCTATATAATTTTGTGGAGAGATGCGTTATGTTTCAAAGCAATCTTAGCCAATGATAGCCCAATTTTAGCCAATCACACAAAACCTTTTGAGATGATCTCCATATACCCATATTTGCACTAAAGATGGCTAGGTACTTTTTTGTCTTTACTCATTCTTTTTGTCTTAAGTTATTTCTAAATCCCTCTGGTAATTGCTTATTTCCTTATCTATATCCATTGTCTGAATTCCGATCATCACTTATGTGAGAGGAAATGCCTGAAGAATGTTCCTCCTGTGCATGTTCTGCTAAAAAACAGCAGTGGCACATCAAGCCAATGATTCACAGGAGAAGTGTCACCAAAGAAGCCCTCTATCTCGTTGGGCTTCCTTCCAGACTCACAAATCGTCTACAGATAAGACACAACTGTCTTAAGACAGCGGGTTCTTCAGAGCAAATGTTTAGGTATCTCTCTATTCAATTTAAACTCACAATGGAATTCCAAAATGATACCGACATTCATGACGCAAAACACTGGTTGGTTATTTCCTGTAAGATCTTTAAAAACAAACCTTGTTCCACAATATTGTGCTTGGCTGTTTCACTCTTCTGCTTGCAGTGTCTGTGCAACTAGTGTTATTAGTCACTATCAAAAGGTCAATAAACTACTGCTAAAAATGTTTAAATGCATTTCTTTTAAAAAGGACAAGGTTACTGTTCTGATGATCACACGTGTAAGAGATGCATACAATATGTGAAAATAAGCACAACTGACCTGGCACCGACTGAAGATGTCTGCAGGGGTGAGGTGGACGTGGAAATGTCTGAGAACACGCACTGCCTGGTCACGTGCCTTTTCGGAGCAGTCCAGAGTCAGGCAGCGGCCCTCTCCAACCTGTGAGCGTAACTACTCACACAGACACACACACCATGTAACTGCACAGGTTTTTTGGTAAGCAGACTGGGGCTCTATACTAAAACCTATTAAGCCGTCTATGAAGATAAACTAGCTATGCAGTAGGATGCAAGACAGCTCACAGAGTTGCATGTCTCTCAACAAGTTAAACACACTTACTGTTTGGTAGGGCTGACCTGCAGTGAGGATGAAACGACTTTCAGCACGAGCCAGCTGGAGGAGAGATTATAAAATGGCTGCATGTTACCTAACGGTATATTAATTCAAGTATTATTTATTCCAAAAAATAATTAAGTTTTTTAGTTAGACTTTAACACAACTAATAATTCTATAAAATAAGACACCAATAAAGTCTATAAACATCAAAAGGAATTTTGCTTAAATGTCTTTGCAGTCAAATACAACAACCTCTGTCTTTACTTAAATGTAGGAGACTCTATGGGGCTGTAGACACTTGACAAAATCACTACTGTATGTAGATCTGGGAGCCAACTTTGGTACCCACTTGTTTTTTTTTTGGTTGTTACAGGTATAACATATTACAGGTTAAACATCAAAGGTCCAAGGATCGAGCCCTGAGGGACACCACATGCCATAGAGGTCCTTTCAGATTTTTAGTTTCTTATTCTTTTCAAATTTGATCTGAGACAGCTCAGGAACATCTTATAAAGACGTATGAAGTTTAAAATAAAATGTAACTAAAATGGTTATGTTAAAGGTCAACAGCAGGTGACTGATTTTCTCACCTCTGCTGCTACTTTATGGTCATCCGTGTTTTCCAGCATCTTAACATCCACCCCTAGACAGCGCAAAAAACGTCCCAGACCTTGCAGCATGTTATCACAGACCACTCGCAGCTCTGGTGGTGTGATAGTGGGCCCTTTATACTCTGAATTCAACTTTAAACAGTCATCCATAGAGGGGGGTTCATTCGCCTTCGGCCGATCCTGAAGATCAAAAGACACTACAGAATCATTGGTGAAGATGAAATTACTTGACCTTTCTATAACCTAAACTGCTCTAAAGACTGTGATTCATTATAAAGCATAAAGAGGGGGCAGTATTACAGGATAAAAATTATTTTCCATGGGTTCTTTAAAGCAAATTATAAATTTACAACGGCTTTATGTGACATAAACGGGAAATATAAATATAATCTATAATCAGGAAAACTATTATATATAATCTAATAATGCACAAAGTGAAAAATGACATAACCCTACAAACATAAACCACTTTGAATGTTTTCCACATTTTAGTTGGATCCCTTTAATTTTTTCACTATAAAAGCTCTACATGTTCTCATCATCTACTTTTATATTGAATTTTATGAGAGTAACTATGACAACAGAGCAATTTTCAGGACTACAGGCTTATAAAAATCACAGTCAGAGACCAGTGGACTGACCTCTCTTCTTTTAGACTGCTTGTTCTTCTCTTTGGATTTCTTTTCCTCACGGCTCTTGGCCTGTTGGGCTGAAGGAATGGAGCGGAGGTCCTCTGGCAAACCAAATGTCTTTGGGTCCCGGGAGAGGACGAGGTAGACATCTAACAGGCAGTATGCATCAGTGGCTAAAGAAACAGTCACAAAAAGAAAATGAGAAGGTTTCCATGCCATCCCATTACTCATATATTGTGTGTTACCTGCATAACGGAGTTGGCTGGTCCGGAGAGGTCGGCGTTCCCAGTTGGACAGTTGCTCGGTTTTGTTCAGTGGTTTTCCTAATATCTGCTGTACTAGCAAACTCAGGCCCTTCTCCGCTGGTCCCTCACTCACTTCCACTGCCCGAGACCTTTTGTTTCCCAACCAGCACCGTTGAAGCTGGGGGGACAGTTGTTTAAACATTAACGTTTTTTTTTTTTTTTATCAAAATATGATTAGGAATATTCAATCAGCAATGGTTAGCTAGGGGTCGTTTGTAAAAGCACCTCCTGATGGACATGAAGCAGGTCCAGAACCCCTTCCATTTTCATTGGCTCTTCCCTGAGCTCAGGCCACGTGCTGACCAGACTGCGCAAGTCTCCAGACATCCCATAACCTAGATACACAGACACGGCTAGCAATGTTTCCCAAAGATGAAGACAGAATTACCATGTCTTCCCTGACAGCCAACTCATAGTATACTAACACAAAAAATATGAAGATCACCACCAGTCGGTGGTTTAATGTTTCCTACCCAGTTTGAGGATGTTCTTGTCTGACAGCAGAGCTCTGATGAAGTTCACTGTGGTGCTGTGGTGGCTAATGGCGTGAGCACAAAGGTCCAACAGAAACACCCGTTCCTGTACGGCCAGCTGGATCAGAGCCACACGCTGAGAGGACACTGTGCCAAAACCGGCTCTCCATTCCATGTCTATTCCCACCACACAGCCAGGCTGATGAAGAATGAGGAGAGACAGTTACAGAAGACATATAACGCAAAACAGGATCTTCCTTGTTCTTTGGAAGTATTTAAAACTGATGTGACAATACAAACTCAGAGCTTAGCCAATCAGTTTTAAAAGTACTGTACGAAAAGATTACCTTTAAAACAGCTTCTCGGCACTGCTTAACTTCATCTAAAGACTCTACAAAGAGGACGTTTTCTCTGGGCATAGGCAGCTGGTAGTAGTTTTGCTGATCAGACTGAAGAGGTGTCCAAGATTCAGGTGGGCCGCTCACAAAACACATCCCTCTATGACAAGACGACATGAATATACTTGTGAGTTTGATGGTTTGGTGTCTGTGTGTGGCTTGTAAGCCCAAGTATCTTCGCAAACAGTGTCAAAAACAGACTTGTGTCAGAAGGTTTGTGTGAGGGTTACAGTAAATATTATTATTACTGGAATGGGAATCATTTATGGGAGGTCTTCACAAATATAGTTTCTTAAGCCTGTGTGTGTGTGTGTGTGTGTGTGTGTGTGTGTGTGTGTGTGCATTTGATTTAATACTTACAGCTGCTTCTTGCGGGAGAGGCTCTGAATTTTGTCCCAGACTCCTACGGGAAGCCTGTTTCTGGGTAAGTTATAATGTGCAGCCCACTGGGCAGCAGTCTGGAGGCTGCAATATTTAACCAACAGCTGCACCAACTGAACCTGGAGCTCTGTATTGCCTTCAATCATGGCCTGAGATCACAACACACACACACACACACTTAAAAAAAAAAAAAAAAAAAACAGTCAAAATGTTAAAGTGTTTAATTAAAACAGAATTGGTGTTACCTGAACATGGTCTCTCCAGTTCTCTTCCGACATGCTTTTCTTTCAAATAAAAAACAAAGCAGACACATTAAAGAACTGGCATGTCATAATAAAGAAACAAAAACATTTTCTGGTGACTGATTTAATTATTTGGTTGGCATGATCTTTTATTATTGGTTATTTAAAAAAAGAGCAACATTTTAATAAAAACGAAAAAAACGAAAAAAAAAAAAAATATATATATATTTTGTTATAAAATATTTGTAAAGTTATTTAATAATAAATATTTAAAAGTTAATTATTAATCTTAATAATTTTAAATTAAGAATTATATTTAAATCATAATTTCTAATTATTATTCATGGTATTTACACCACTGATTTTTAAAAGAAAACCTGTCCACAAAATCAAAAACATTTCGTTTTACCAACACGCAAACACAAAAACCATAAAACAGGACAGGGCATTAATTAATAACCTAATGACTGTGTGCAAAGGTCAAGAAGTCTCTAAAATATCAAATCGTTTGACCTTTTAAGTCAAGGTTAGTAATAGTTCAAGTGGTGCAATTCTCCAGAACTATAATATTTATAAATTAATAATTCATTACAGTAGGTATGCTTAACTATTTAATATTCTTTCTTGCACTATTCAGAAATATATGAAGTCATGAAAGTGAAACTAACATAAGAACAAACCGTAGGTTACTTACAACCTGACTCTTGACACCTTCACATATTTTTGACTTGAGTGAAAAAAGCAAACCTTCTCACCTCGCCAAATGTTTTGTACATGAGAAACCTCAGCGAGTCCAGCTTCCTCTTATAGACAGAATTAGAGCACAGACCTGTAGCAAACACACCCCACAGGAGCAATGTAAACATCTCACACACACACTCTCATAAAGCTACACTGGAGTCAAACCTTCACGCACCTGGGTCGACGCAGAACTTCTCCATGAGTCTGAACACATGTTTACTCAGCAGCTTGGGCTGGATCTGGTCCGCATGATGCCTTGATAGAACCACGTTTGGATACTGACTGAAACCACATATTATGCATTGTTTATTAATTAATACTGCAGAAGTAAAAATTAGGCATCATAACAATAACTTTATGATTTTAAATCAATTTAAATGATGGATGCCTGAGCATTATAATATGAAAGAACTGACTATTCTTCTTATTAAGAAGAAGGCGACGACTACATGATTTGTTATTAATATTTATAAATTATGCACAATTTTGTTAAGTAAAATACATATCTTATCAATAAAATGTTTTGTAGAAGAGACAAAGTAAATTTAAATAAATCAACATTTATTATTATTCAACAATAGGCATCAAAACAGTAAATTACATAAATCATCATATGAAAGAAAATATTATTATCGTTATTAATATTTAATAACAAATCCATGAATCACAAAAGTAATAAATAGTAGCTTTGCTCTGCCCTGGCAGCTTGTCTGCGTTTCATTTTTGGTTGTTTGTGTTTTATCTAAACACATTTCTTTGTCTTTGTTTGTGACCCACCTCCTCGCTTCTCTTGTTTAGCCCTTGTCTTTTCCTCGTTTACTTGATTGTGCTCACCTTCTCTTCCCTTATATTGTGCTGATTTTCTTCTTGTATTTGCTGCTTCGTCTTGTGCCATAGAGACTTAACTTGCTGCTCTATATTCGAGTCTTGCCCTGTTACAGTGTATCCTTGTTGCTGTTTTTGCTCTATATTTATTCTGATTTTGGTTTAGTTTCTCCGTTTTCTTCTTTTTATTTATTTGTGATTTTAACTCTATTGGTTATCAGCCTTGTTCCTAGTTTTGAACTACCTTCATTTTGTATTTTAAAATCTTCCTTTTGATTATACTTTTCACCTTGTCTGCTGAGTAGTTGTGATTTTGTGGTTTTAAGTGCTGTCTTGTTTGGTCTTGTTGTGTGTGTGTGTGTGTGTGTGTGTGTGTGTGTGTGTTCCCTTCAGTCTTGCTCTACCAGACTGAGATTCACTGCCGGTTGGTTCCCCAAGGCAGTCTGCCAACAAAGCCCGGTGCTGAGAATCTAT
>JAUCNO010000977.1:564946-576551 GCA_032353835.1 Enteromius viviparus | reverse complement strand
TTTATGTTTTGATTGCAAGCTTTGTCTAATATTTTTATTATTACAAGAAGAAGAATGTATTGCAATACCATCAACTTAGTTTATGCTTTTGTTGTTCAGAGAGCGCGTCAGTGACGCAGGCAATAGAGGCACGCGCTCAGCCGCATCAGGACGCGCGCAGCAGCCAGCGTTATTAAACCGACTCACACCGAACTGATTTACATTAACTTACACCCATATCTCTTTACACAATGACGCTTGTCATTTATTGTAAGACATCAATACCATTAATAGGACGGTTCCAACACATTCCTAATAAATACATCTTTTATTTTTATTTCTTTAAATTAACAGTTACTAACTAAATCTCAAGTACTCTTTCACTTTCACATAAATTTTCGCCAAAAAAGATGTAATTTCTATATTCTGATAACGTTACTCAATATTCTCAGTCAACATGTTAAAGTGAAGGGGCTAATGTCAACTTGTTAGCATAAAAACATGAGTGTGCTTTTTACGAGAAATCTGCAAGTTGACAACTAACGTTACTGGTGTTAAAAACAAACGTCAAGAATCATATTTACCTGTTTTGACCGAGTCAGTGTTAATTGTGAATATTCAACTTACCTAAATAATTGCTGTCAGCCACTAAGGAGGATGTATGTTGGATTAATCTTTTCAGATATCCGGGCGGAACCATTAAATTCGGGGAAAGTTTATTATAGACCCTTGACGCTGTGACACGAGAATATTCTCGCGAGTTTACTGGAAATGCTTTTAATTTAGTGCACAGGCAAAACGGATGTCAGCATAACATACTAAAATGAAACATACGACAGCAAAAGTTTTATTTTAAAAGGACACAGCGACTGTGGTTAAATGGCAAATCAGTAGCACCACGGTGTTGAGGCGCCATCTATTGACGAGTATACGAAATGAACATTTGATACAGGAGTGCTACATACCAACACATTTTTTTTTTTGGTAAAGAAACAAGATGCACAGCTTGACTTCACTTCCACAAATAAATGAATAAATAATAATACATCTACATCTAAATGTGTGAAGTAACACAGTTAAAAATATCATTAGACTTTAATAGGATTTTCTTTGGATGTTTAGTCAATTCTTAAGTAGATTTTAACATTTTTAAATTTCAGTTAATTTTCTTACCTTTATTTGTTAAATCCTGAAATGTTCTAGAAATATAATAATATTAAGTCTTAAAATGTTGTGTTATCATTGTTGTTGTTAGTACTATTATTATTATTATATATTTTCAAAAAAGACCTGTTTACATTATGAAGAAGACGATCTGGATCTAAATTAACAGGTTTATTTATTGCTCCAAATGTTTATTTTTTCCAGAACAGCCACAAGTTAACAAATATTATAATCAACATTTTAATAAAAAAAAATGTGACGTTTGTAAATAAATTCCATTTAAAATGTCTGTCATGTGATTGGAGGCTAGTATCACGTGACGAGGGAGTGCGTCAGAGCACGGAAGTTGTCATAAGGAGCTAAAAAGAGCTGCAGAGAGAAGTGCTGATGTTATAACCTGTAAATAACTCTCTGCTCGCTACATACCAGAGAACTGTGAGTGTTTCTCAGATCGTGAGCGGTATAAAGAGCAGGAGACAGGTTCAGCAGAGCTGTGCGGAGAGATGGAGTGGTTTGGAGGCGGCGTGTTTCAAGCTGAACCCGACCGAAAGGAAAACATGCCCCGCGCACACCCACACGAGGAGGTACTAACAAAGTTCACTAGTGCTTCATTCGCATCATAAAGCAATGGCAGGTTGTGTCGTGTCGCTGTAAACGCGGGATAGCTGTTCGATGCTGCAGTGAAACTTTACCGCAGGATGAGTAAGAGAAAAACAGCATCTTAAAAGTGAGCTGCCTATCTAGACAACATCTTCGGGCATCACAATCAAACGGATCCGAAGTGCTGTAAAGTGTCCAGACAGCTCGTAGTGTACAGTAGGGCTATTGTGATGAGATCATGTGTTTACTGTCTCGTGTTGACAGGCTTGTTCTGACAGCTGAGGATAATGACTGCTTTATTATTAGATCGATGGAAATTATTCTGTTAGCCAGTTATGTTTTTATCTGTGTGGTAACGTCATTGCTTTAGAGTGAGTCAGCACCTGCATACCCCTGAGATCTAAAAACCTTAAATCTCAAATAATATGAGACAAATGTCTTTTACGGTGACTCTTCATAGGTGTAATGGTGTTTCTACTGTACAGACTGTGTGTGGCATTGCCCTACACCTAAACCTACCCCTTACAGGAAACACAAACACACTCTTAGATTTAAAAAACACCATGTTTTATAAGCCCTTTAAGTTACGGGACACTGAAAATGTTCTCATAAATCACCTTCGTATTGCGATACCTATGTCATAACCATGTCATTATACACATTTGGGTGCTCATAAACCACATAAACATGCACACACACACATATATATAGTGCTGTCAAACAATTCATTGTGATTAATCACATCCAAAATAACTTTGTATTTACTTAATATATGTTTGTGTATACGTGGTATATTTATGTATATATAAATACAAACTCATGCATGTAAATGTAAACAGTGCAAACATTCAAAATAAATACTGTATGTGTATATATACACACACACAGTAAATGTACTCAGTACACATACATACATAATGACATAATGTTTTATGTATGACATACATAAAAACTTTTATTTTGGAGAGGGTAGCATCTTCTGTTTCCAGTTTTTGTATTACAACGAAGAGCTTCACTGTAGGAACCACACACTTCTCCTCGAGCAGCATCATAATGTTTTGCATTGCTGTTAGATCCAGAAGGGTTACTATGATCTCATGAGACCAGATTATGGATTCCCAGAGGTTTATATTTTGTGAATTTATACATTGCACAAGGTTAAATGAGTGCTTTGGCAGCAATAGGTAGTTTTGGAGTGGACAAATACCATGTATTTCACTTCAGTACATTGCATCTTATGGTGTATATGAACTCACTTTTTCCGAGCTTTTGAGACGCTTACTCCTGCTTTTTTCATAGCATGGAAAATCATTAAAAGTTTAAAGTGAAGGTCTGATTATTTCAGAGTTTGGTCACAAGTCCATTGTCGTTTCTGTATTTTCACAGTTAAAACGGTTTAAACATTTTATAACTTTGATGAGAATTTTATTTTACTGAATAATTTTGTAACCAATCAAGCCAGCTTACTCACATCACAATGTATGTATAATACATAAAATGCATTATTGTTATATTCCATTTAAATATAAAATTGATCCTGCAGTCTCTATAGAAATATCGTTTTTAATTTTATATTTCAATATTTTTAAAAATATTGCAACAATTTATTTTTATTATAACAATGTAATCATGAAGTATTATAACAATTTACAGTAACTGTTCTCTATTTTAATATTTAAAATGTCAATTTCATTGTTTAAAAAAAATCCTTAGAAATATTAGTGAAAATAAAACATTTTGTTTACGTAGTATATATGTGTATATTATGTACGTACTATAGAAATGCACACCCATCCATTTATATAGTTACTAAAAAGTTTGTATATTAAATATATAAATAGTATGTGCGTGTGTATTTATGTATACATAATATATACAGTACCCACAGGTATATCATGTAAATAAAGCCTTTATTTTGGATGTGATTAATCAGAACTAATATTTATAAACGGTGGGGAAATCAGCATCCCTGATGGTTCTGAGTTTAGATTTATAAAGTCGCTGTGATTAAAGACTGAAGCTGGTTACAAGAGCAGAGCGAGGTTCTTCCATGCAGCCTGTAATGATTTGTTGGTGTTTTCTCTCTGTGTCGTCTGCAGCCGAGTGCGGAGAGCATGGCGTCTCTGTGCCTGCGGCAGCAGCGCTGTGTGAAGGCATCAATCGCGTCGCAGTGGCAGCTGGCCGAGGCGCAGGACCAGCTCTGTGGTCTGGAGCTCCACAGCTCTGAGTCTGTAGAGCAAGAGCGAGCCCGAGCCCTGGCCTCCTCCGCAGAGCTCTCACAGACCGAACAGGAGTGGAGACACAAAGAGACCACTCTGTGCCCTGAGGCCAGCCGGGATGTGTTTGACAAGGTATCTCAAATCAGCACTCTGGAAAAGTCTTTCAGTTTATCAGAGCATTGTAGGATACACACACACAGCAGCATTTCCCCTTCAGAGGCCTGAGGTGTTTTGGAGCGGGGCTAAAAGGAAATATATATATACTGTATATATAATAGAGTACTGAAATTGAATGTTTGTGGTCACTACGTACTACTTATTCTACAGCATTCATGGCTCAAATATTAAATGAATTAGTAAGTTGATCATTTCAGTAGAGACGTGTGAAATTACTACACGTATGTGTATGTTGTGTGTGTGCGTATAAATGTGTATAATATGAGTCACAGATGTCACAAAAGTGATTTTATGTCTATAGAAAGTACATCAAACGCATGTAAAGTGTCTACTTTTAAGGTTTCAAAAAGCTTTTTGGAGATAAAAATATCAAAATTTGGTTGAAATTATTGAGTAAAAATTCAAACATGTTTATTATGACTTCTACACATTAAAATATATAAAAGAATAAGGATATAAAATATATATATAGATTTTATTGTGTTTTCATGAGTGAAAAAAAATCTTACTGACCAAACCTAGGATAGAGACACATTAAAAAAAATAAATAAATAAATAAAATGCTACTAATTAGTATTTGGGGTAAAATTAATTCATATTTTAACGTGTCATAAATATATTTTTGTTGTAAATAAGCCTGACAAGATTATTAGACTGAATGACACTGGACAAAACAACAACCAATTAAAGCCTCCATATATATATATATATATATATAAAAAAAAACTTTTTAATGTTTACACAAATCTGTTTTTTAACATGATTATTAATAATAATATTATTATTAATAATTGTGCACCAATAATAATTAAGCATCAGATTCACTTTTTGGAGGATCATGTGGAGTTGATCACATGATGTTTTAACAATATGACTGTTTATTTCTGGATTTTTGATCATTGCAGAGAACAATAAAAAATCTTTATGAACAGACTTTCACTCAGAGTTTAGTAGTTATGATTTTCCTAACTTTACATTTGCCTGTAGTGAATGATTGTAGTCAGATATTGTTCAAAAAGAGCTTGAAATGACATTCCTGAACTATTTATTCAATGAAAGTGTTACTTCCTTCATTGTCAGTGCATAATAAATTTACACAAAATAAATATTGTGTAACACAAGGCTTTTTTCCTCATTAGTTTATATGCTTCAGTATTCAGAATCACCAGCAGTTATAGACTCCTTGTGAAATTACCACTATAAATGTTGAATTATAAAACATTTTAATTATGGGTTTTATTTTATTAATAGGTCGAAGCAAGGTGAAATGTGGACTTCATTTCTAAATGTTAGATTATGTGGCCTCTGGACTTTAGTTCATTTGATACAGTTTATACAAAGTGTGTTTGAAATAAGGAAAAGAGATTAAATATGTTGCAGACATTCAATGCAACAGATCTGCGTTAATACACCAGGGTCAATAATGACCCGGACCAGTAAGTGTGCACTTTTAAAATTGGTTATACCTTTACCTATACTTTAAACATTTAATATATATATATGCTGATATTATTACATAGGGATGTTATTAATAATTATTTTATTAGATAAAATATAATAGATAAGTGTTCACATATAGATTGCTGATGCCCCCTTGTTCTTTTTTTTAGAGCATCATAAACTGTTCACAGTCTTGGCCTAATGAATCAGATCATGATAAGAACGTAAGCTTCGTCCAGCACAATGAAGAACTCTTGAAACATTTCGGTAAGTCACGGGAGCTTGGTTTGTGTGTTTATTAATGGAGATTGTTCACCTGAAGTGAGGTTGTCATCTCTGTTCTGATTGGACAGGTATGCTGAGGAGGTGGGACGATAGTCAGCGCTTTCTAGCAGAGTACCACCCTCTCATCTGTGAAGAAACGGCCAATTACCTGATCCTGTGGAGCTTCCGTCTACAGGCAGAGCAGGTGAGTGCGCTTTCTGCAGTATGCCTTCAGGACCTGCTGCTGAACCTGATCGTCTCCATCTTCTGCAGAAAGAGGCTTTAATGGAGCAGGTGGCTCATCAGGCGGTCGTCATGCAGTTTATTCTGGAAATGGCCCGCAACACCCAGCAAGACCCACGAGGCTGTTTCCGTCAGTTCTTTCAGAAAGCCAAAGTAAGACTCGCTTCTGCAGACAATAATATTGTTAATATTACAATATTTTACAATAATGTCAAATAACATACCGATTTATGTTTGTGATCAAAGCTAGATTTTCAGCATCATTACTCCAGTCTTCAGTGTCACATGATTTGATTTTCATTAATATTGGTGCTCATTTATTAATACTGTATCAACATTGATATATAATAATATAATAATAAATGTTTCTTGAGCAGCAGGTTATCATATCAGTATGATTTCTGAAGGATCATGTGACTGAAAACGTTATGCAGCTTTTATCAATAGTGAAAAAAATAGGAAAACTTTACAAATGTACAAAATAGAAAAGCTCTTCCATTGTAATGATGTCTCACATGAGACGAATGCAGAGTTGTGAGTGGTATGTAATAATGTCAGTGACCACCAGAGAGAGACATGACCTAACTGATCAGCCTGAGGCCAGGAAAAAACGTTCATATTCACACATGCAGCCGAACCCCATTCATATTTGCACTGAATGCACTTGAATTGCTATTAATCTTGTTATTTTTTCTTGTTTTTAAGGCAGGTCAGGAGGGGTACTTGGATGTCTTTCACGCAGAACTCAATGCCTTTAAGCAGAGAGTTAAAGAGTATACCGTGAAATCAAAAGGAGAAACTCCAAAGGACACAGTTCACCAAAACACACCTCCGGGCTGTCGCTTCGACCCCAAGGACGTGTTGGAGTCTCTGCCTCCGGTAGGAAGCATGAAGCAACCAAAGCGATTAATAAATGTTAATCATTTCACGTCATTTCTCCAGTCTTCAGTGTCACACAGTGATCCTTCAGAAATCATTCGAATGTTTGCTGCTCTAGAAACATTGCAGAAATCATCAATGCTGAAAACAGCTGTGCTGCCTCGGTGTTTGTTTTTAATTAAAAATTCACAGCGTTTATTTCAAATAGAATTTGTATTTTGTCTTTACGGTCACTTTTGAGCAATTTTATGTGTCCTTGCAGAATAAAAGCATACTTTTTCGACTTTTAAACACTAGTGGAGCTAGTAACAAAACATAAAAGGAGTCAAATGTTGAGTTCACAGGATATGCACACTCTTCAGAACGATGTAAAACATCACCATTCTCTATCAGCTTCGGGTTTGTCTTTTTTTAATTATTATTATTAGCTTTGAATAATAAATGGTTCCCAACCCTCTTCAAAGGTCACAGTGTCATAGCCTTAGGACGATGGCGTGTTTCAGGGTCATTTAGAGGTTAAGTGTATTTTTCAGGTTCTTGAACACTTTCGCTTGTCACCACAGAGAGCACATGCTCTGAACCTGACACAGACGAGCTGAATTACATACAAAAGACACAGGAAGGACCGCATTGCATTGATCAGAATCCAGGCTGACCTCTTCCTGCCCTGCAGAGATGTGCAGATCATTACAAACATGTCATGTTGTTCTGTATGACTCATTTTCATCCATGGAGCACAAATTGAGATATTTTGTAGAATGTGCATGCTGCTCCGTTCTATATAATAAAAGTTATTGGGGACTTTTAAGCTTTAAAATGACACAACGCCACTATAAATTGTGCGACAAATGACTCTTTACAGGACTATTAAAACATTTGGGTTCAGAACAATTTTATTCTTTTAGATTTGATAGTTATTTGCATTAAAGTGACTTTAAAATCTTCATAATGTTACATATATAAGACAGCTAAACTGTTTTAATCACAATTAGAAATATTTCTTGAGCATAAGGAAGGAACATGTGACCCTGAAGACTGGAGTAGTGTTGCTGAAAAGGATTTAATCATTTATTTAAATTATAACAATTTATTTAAATTATAACAATACATTGCAACCTAACTGTACGTGTATTTTATTTTTTATTTTATTTTATTTTATTTTATTTTATTTTATTTTATTTTATTATCATTTGTTACAATTTGAAATGTGATTTTTGGTCACCATTGACTTTTATTGTATGGAAAAGAGCACCAAAACAATTTGTGAATAAGCAAATGATGACCAAATGTACATTTTTAGCTGAAATGTTAAACAGCTCATTTCCTGTTCCTCATACACAGATCTCATATTCTGCTAGCGTCTTTTCCTGGTATTTATTAATATCCTCTTTCTCGCTCGTTACAGATGAAAGAACACCATGTGAAGCGTTGCTTGGAGGCTGGACTTTGGACGAATATACCACGCGCCTCCAAAGAAGAAAGTTCAGAAACGGACGAGTGGAGAATGATGGAGACCTAACAGCGGAGAATATCGGTCCCTGACCAAACTTCAGTAGGAAAAATCCCCTTTGGGTCGCGGGACAGGAAGAACAAGGGCTGTGCTCCGAGACTTTTGATTTGTATCCGTGCCTGGATGTGTGCTGCACTTTATATTGGTTTAAAAGAGAAAGTATTTTAAAAGAGATAGGCAACTGTATTTGGAGGCACTTATATTTTTGTGCACATTTTGTTACATTTCTGTTGCTGACTTTTCTTTCTGTTTTAGCATTTTGAGGAAGGTTTAGGAAAGCGGTACGTGCAAAGACCTCATGGTTTAATTACAGCTTTCTTTTTGTTGCTCTCCGCCTTTGGATTGTAATCTACAACGTCCTCTGAACATTCAAACTCCTGCTGCTATCTGGGAAGTGTTTCATGTGTCATCTGTGCATGGACACGGCAGATAACAGTCGGCTTCCTGCAGATAGACTAACGACACTAAGGCGAAGCTGGACCTCCCACTTCTCTATCTCCACCATGGAAATGAGACCTTTACAGTGGTACAATATGAAAACCAGCAATATAATATTATTTCCTTCAGTTATAATGAACGAGTTCAGTATCGAAATGTAAACTGGAAGCTAAAGTTAATCATTTCTGCTGATCCAAAGCTGACGTCGAACGCAAAGTGTTTTATTCCTACAATGGCATCCAATCAATGTTGTTTTGGACCCCATTCACTTTCGTTATATGGTCAAAACAAGAAACGTTCTTCTAAATATCTCTTTTTGCATTCACAACGTTTTCATTTTTGAGTGAACCATCCTTTCTGAGATGCCGTTTTGCCTCAGCGTCGAACTGACTTATTGATTGCAGTAATTGCATTGAAACACCGCCGATGCCGTTTGCTTCTCGCGTCCAGCAAACCCTGTGTAATAGTAAATGATGGCTGTGATTACATTGTGCAAGTCTTTACAATCAGATCAAAAACCTCAATTAAATCTTTAGACCACTAATGTTTGCTGACTGAGTGAAATCTTTATTTTTCTTTATTTAATGTACTTTATTTGTAAATACTTTTTCTTTTCCAAACAAAACATCCCATAACATATTATGTGTATGAAATCATACAATATAGCCAAAATGTTGACCAGACCCACCGTGAAATCTTTATTTTTGCAGTTTATTTTTATTAATATAATGTCGGCTAGCTCTCTGTGTGTCAGGAAATGACTTTGGACTACTTGTGGACAATAAACTGGCGTAAGACGTGCAGTTTTAGAAGCGGGGACTGGTCGGAAGCAGCCAGGATCAAACGTACGATGCGTGTTTTAGCAGCACGTCCTCTCAACAACAGGAACAAGTTAATTTATGTGAGGGTGTTGTTAAAACACAGAACACTGAAATATTGAATGTTTCTTGGAGATATTGAGAAAATTGTCTACTCATTCTAAAAAATATAATGTAAACAATACGATATGACATAGACATATGAGTGTGTACTGTGTGTATTTATGATGTATATGTAAATACAGTAGTCAGCTTTGAAGTGGATCGAAAAAAATCATTAAAGTTATTCTAAGAGAAATGTTCACGACTGTACACATACATGCATGTATATATTCAAGAAAATATATTTATACATGTAAATAATTTCTGAATATATATATATATATATATATATATATATATTGTGTTTATATTTATGTATAAAATATACACAGTACATACACAGATATGATGTTATTTTGGATGTGATTAATCCTATAACGTCACTAATATATTATATATATATATATATAAAATCTAGAACTGTTGATATGATTTACATACTAAAAAGATATGAGCTTTACTGTTTATTTCAGTTGGTTCTGAAATGCCAGGCTTTGCAGAATACTTCATTTGGATTTCTCCATGATTGAATAGCAGGTTTTCTGCAATTTATTGTGATTTGCAAACTGTGTCGTAAAAGTAGATGAATAAACTCTTCACTTGTGGTCTTCATAACCACCCGATAGTGATTTACTAAAACAAAACGACAGCATTTTATACATTATAGATGTTTTGTTTCTTTATTATTTATTGTATTGTGCAACCCTTTCTTAATTAAAAATACATTTTTTGTATGTGCAAAAAATATTAACATTCATATGAAAAATCACAGTCATTAGACTTATAAGTAGACAGTTTTTTTTTTTGCTAATTAAGGCCATGGTGGTTCATACAAAAATGACAGAACATGCATTCATTTGTGAAATGTTAACATTTCTAGTATGCACAAATTTCAATAATATTAAAATAAACAGGAATGTTTTGGAGCTGCTGTGCACTTCTTGCAGCCACTTCAGTTAAAAAAAACAAATGATGGGTTGGGCACTTCTAAGTGGAAAGTTGAGAATTATTAACTTTGGAGTCAACTATTAATCTTAGCTTGCCTACCTCTAACTCTCTAAGCTGCGTTTATTTCCTGTAGACGACAGCGCTGGAGCTCAGTAATAGACTAGATAGACCACAAACCTCTAGTTTGGCACTAACTTTCTCACAAAGGCATAAAATCAGACGGTGACACCAAAGGCTTGGACAAATACAGTAGACTGCCTAAGGCCACAGAGGTGCATTGTGCTCGAGTCCGACAGTGTACTTCAGATGTGGTGTAAGTCCTCAAGGCTGTCGTGCAATCACGCTTTTCCCATAGCCTGCTGGTTTCCTGGGATTTTCCTGGTCAGGAAGGCATGAACGTGAGGCCATATCTTATTGGTTTCGGTTCCTGAGAAGGTCTCCAACACTCCTTTACTCCTGTTCAAGTACAAGCAGAGAGGAACTCACATGTAATGACTTAAACACATCATTATTGGTGTTCAAGGGGTCATGTGATGCGATTTCAGGGTTAACGTTCTCTTTGGAGTGTTACAAGCAGTTAGTGCAGAGATCAAAGTCTCAAATCCAAAGAGATATATTTTATAATATCCTTTTATATTGATAAACTCTTATAATATAACTTTTTAATTATGACTTGTATACACCTTCCTAACACTATTAATTTAATCAAGCTTTCACTTTTCTCCGTCACAAAGTGGGTTTATTTTTAAATGTTTGCTCAAAGAAAGAAGGCGGAGCTATTATTCTGTCTGTAGTGTTGCTGCGGGCGCCATGTTCTGGAGACG
>JAUCNO010000977.1:540698-562950 GCA_032353835.1 Enteromius viviparus | reverse complement strand
ACACAAATATTGGAGTGTGTTCAGCACATTTCCGGAGGACTGATTCCTGAAGCTGACAGAGCAGTCTATGCTGGCTGAGACTAGAAAGAGAGGCAAGAACAGTCTGCTGCTGACCCCTCACAACCTTATATCAAAAGAAGCTGCTAGCTGCTTGTTATTTGAACTAATTATACAGTTATTATCATTATTACTATTTTCAGGTTGATATCACAGCTAAAAAGTCTAAAAAAGTATTTATTGACATAAAAATGTCATTAAACTATTGAAATTTCAATTGATACTTAAAATCTCTTCTTAATCTTAATCTTAAAATTACGACTTCGTTTTAGTGCCACCAAAAAAATCTAAAACTACGAGATTATAATATTTCGAGAATAAATGCAAAATATGAGATTAAAGTTGAAATATTACGAGTGGAAATGTTTAAGAGAATAAAGTCAAAATGAAAGTGAATGAAACTAAATGAAATCATTGAAATTAAAGTTATCATATTTATGTCAGAAATGATATCATGAGTAATATTAAGGAGGAATATTTCATGTCTTCCATTGGATTGGTTATAGTCCGTCACCCAATAGCAATAGTCTTACAGTAATGTGTTGTTACAGTAAGATGGCTGTATTTATGTGACTCAGTTGATTTAAGTATGCTGTTGTGTTTGTGAAAACTCCTCCAACATTGCCCTGGGTGTCCAAACCTTCATTCAATGAAACCTGCTCCAGCTCGTTAACATAAGTGATATAGTTTTGTTTTCTGAGGTAGGCTAAAAGGTCAACATTAACTATTCACAAGCTGTTTAACTCATGGTAGCCTATAATACAGTAAATGATTGGGTATAATATTCATTATTCGTAGCATGAGACACCCAGCAATCA
Source organism: Enteromius viviparus (assembly GCA_032353835.1). Classification (NCBI taxonomy): domain Eukaryota; kingdom Metazoa; phylum Chordata; class Actinopteri; order Cypriniformes; family Cyprinidae; genus Enteromius; species Enteromius viviparus. Next base: position 562,075 of record JAUCNO010000977.1, on the reverse strand, counting down.
CAATAATCTTCTGCTTTGTTGCTTCGAATATAAAACAGCTCAGCTTTCATATTTGTCCTCTTTGTTTCTAGCGTATAGCAAATTATAAAAGTGAAGGAGTATCAGAAGGCATGGAAAACAGGATATAGACTCATTTACAATCGGGAAAATTGCTGACTTACACAGCCGCTTAAACTAAAGCCATTTCAGCTATATGTCAGGATGTAATATATATGTTATGTTATAATATCTATTGTTTGTACTTCGCTATAAAACTGGCAGATTTTGAAAGCTGAGACTGGAATATCTCCGGGTGCTCCCAATCTAGACCCACTTTATTCACATAATATTTAGTATTTAATCTCATCATATTTCAATGAAATATTACGACTTTCATCTCTTAGTTTTAGATTTTTTTTCTATTATTTGGTGGCAGTAAAACGGCATCACATAAAATAATTATTAATATTAAATGATTATAAATGAAATATTAGGGTTTCAGCTGATGTATTGACATCAAACTTGATGCACATATTTCAATCAACAAAACTTGAATTTGTTTCCACAATCTTAATAAAAAAATAACATTTAGTCACTTTCACAATGGCTTTCATACGGCTAATACTACTGTGTAGAAGATGTCTGGACTACATTTATGTTACTTCTTCTTACGTCCTTTTTTCGAGCTCAGCAGCCTCATCCAGATCTAGATTTCTTTCATTCAGCATAAATCAGTGCATGTGTGTGAAACAGCTGTACAGTGCTGTGCAGTACCTGTAGTACTCTAGAACAGGTTGTGTCTGTCTCTCATAGTCCTTCAGTCTCCTGGACACCGTCTCAGGACTGTCATCGTCTCTCTGGACCAGCGCCTCCCCTGTGACATCATCGAAACCCTGCGCACAACACAGAGCACATCACTGCAGCTGTATCATAATCTCTCTATTAAAGCTACAGCATTCATGTATTGAACGTGTCAACAGTCTGATGAGAGCTGAACAGAGGTGACCTTCAGGCACAGTTCTGTGTTGACATAAGCTTGAGCTTTCACACTGAGCTTGTGCTCTATTCCTTTTAACACACGCTCAGCTGCTGTCTGGAGCTCCAGCATTCAAAATCACTGCAAAGACGAGGAAACAGGAAACCGTTTTGTGGCAGTAGACACTCTGACAGTGTTTGATAAATGGACAGGAACCACTCTGCACGGATGAGAGCAAAGTTCCTTCAATAAATTCCTTCATGTTCCTATCTGTCTTGAGCGCCAGGTTGTGAAATAACATGACCTACTTTCACCACAGGAACTCTCTGGACTCCTTGCAAGTTTAACAAACAGATTTTACATAGTTTTGACTTTTTACAGCTCTAATAATTATTATTATTGTATACTTTTATTATGCAGCATTTAAAGTGTGTGCACACACAAACATATATTTCTATATTATACTTAAAGTACTTGAAAGTTTAAAAGTAGACACATTAAAATCTGTAAATACAAATACAATATGAACTTTTTATTGAAATGAGTGTTTCTTTACACACTAATAATGTCAAATACTAGTGTATGTTTTAATTATTTTTTACTTAAAACAATAATTAGAACATATAAATACATGTTTTACTAGTTTAATTCATTTATTTTAAGCGTATGAACTTGCATCTTATACAGTAAAGTGTATTTTAATGGTTCACTTTAACCATATTTTAAAGACAAGTTTGATTAACCCTTTGATTAACCAGCAATAAATGTCCAAAAACACTATTATTTGTTATTTGCATAACAAGTGCTCTTGATAAAAGAAGTGTCCTCACATTTTTTAGGCATTATGGGTAAATCCATTCCAATTTCAGCCCAAAAACCTACTTAATCCAGTTTAACCAGGTCAAGGTTAGTAACTATGTCTTACTCACAAAACTTGATGCTATTTGTCTGATGCTATTAACACTGCACTATTAACATGCATTTTGAATTTTGTTTACGAAATAGAGAGAGTATATTTTTAGCATTTTTTGTATGAACAGGTCCTCGTGCTTCCATTGTTTCCTGATGTTAAACGTGAACTGAACAGGATCAGAGGACTCACTGGTTTCTTCGGCGGGTTGAAGTCTGTGTTATAGACCCTGCCGCTGGGAAGGTGCACCCAGCGAGAGGTCAGGCGCTCTCGGATCGTCTGGAAAGGCACATCCAGGTTTATAACAGAGTCCACGTCATACACGGTGTCCAGGGCTTCGGCCTGAGCCACAGTACGAGGAAACCCTGTCGGGAGCATATGAAGGTGTCGTGATAAACTCATGGGTAACATGTCTGAGGTGAGAGGAGTGAGAGAGAGTTACCGTCCAGGAGCCAGCTGCTCTGCTCCAGACCCCTCAGACTGGACAGGATGAGACGAGAGATGACATCATCGGGGACCAGCTGACCCTGATCGATGCACGACTTCATCAGGAGACCCAGATCTGTACAGGTGCATAAGAGATCATCAGTTCTTCAGTAAGGATTAGTACAATTATTAATTAACATTAAATTGCGATTCATTTATTATTATTCATAATAAAACATGATGCATCTGCCAATCATAAAAATAAAAAAAATTAATTAATTAATTAATTTAAAAAAAAATTATTTTATTATTTGAAATACTGCCAAATGAACCAACGACAGATATTTAATTAAATTCACTGATTATCTACAATTTAGATATTAATTATTAAATGATGCGTGACTACTACAATGAGCTTGAGGTAAATGATACATGAACCTTAAGTGGCTCTCACATTGTAATAACTTATTAATAATAGTGGTCAGTAAATTTTATTTTATTTTAAGATAAATATTTTTATTCAGCATTGCCATCAAAGGAACACATCACATAAATAATAACAACGTAAACAATTACATTATTAAGATATTTCATTTTGAATTACAACATTATTCACAATATTACTATATTTAAAAACATGAAAAAGTCTTACTACTCATTACTAGGGCTTCATTGTGATTAATCACATACAAAATAAAAGTTTTTGTTTGCACAATATATATATATATGTGTACCTTGTATATTTATTGTGTATATAAAAAAATGCACACACACTCATGTATATATTTAAGAAAAAGGTTAATATATAATATCCATTATATCAATATAAAAATATACATGTAAATACATATGAATATTTTTTTTAATATTTTTTATATCTATTTCTGTCTTTTTAGCAGGGTTTATACAGCACAGTGGTCAACTACTGTTGTTTTTATTGTACTTCATAAATAAACATTTGATTGATACTACTCTAATGTCTGACACAGAAGAAGATATTTCCGGAGTGCCTCACATGTTTTTAGTCAACGGTAAACAAAGTTGTTTGTTCACCAGCATTCTTCTTTTTTAAGGGTAACTAAACACATGACTTTTGTGGGTGAACTGTCTCTTTAAGGTCTTACATTAAGTTGTGACTAGAGTGCATGGTGCATTAACTCACATTTCAATATTTCTCACCTGCAGCTTTATCTCTCATGCAGCCATTTGCATCTAAGTTAGTCTGACTTGAAAACTGGTGATGTTACATCACTGTCACACAACCCCCCAGAGACACACACACACAGCATCTGGCATCCATTTGTGCTTACTTCTTCAGGAATATTTATACAGAGCTCACATTAGAGAAGAAACCTGCACCACTGTACAGAATGCAAATGCAAACCTCTAAATAGTGGAGCACATTTTAATGCACCGCAGGGCTTCAGTGTATTTTGCTGCAAAATCATTTGTACTTAATAGTCTTACTTAGTTTAGTATGCAAAGCACGTTCTTTGGCGCCTTTAAAAGTTACAAAGTGCAAACATTTGAAAATACCAGCCAGTCTATGCATAAAAAGAGTAATGGCGCAAAGAGCTGGAGTTTAATGGGTTCTCCAGACAGTGTTTACATCAATAGCAGCACTAGAAGGAGAGAGTGCTCGGTGTCACGCACGCGTATCGCCGGAACTGTTTCATTGTTAACTCTTTTGTGCATCTCTGCTCCGAAATAAAGCAAAAAAACGCTGTGTGCAAAGCCAGTGACACGTTTAACTCCATCCACACGCTGTTATCTCTGTGCATCACGCGCGCGTCTGTGCACAAAACAGCTGTCTAGATAGGTGACGTTAGCGCACTACGTTTTGAGACACGGCCGAAGTTAAGACTCAGTTAAGTAACATGCAATTATATACCCTGGGTTTAGATATAAAACTGAGTTAAGCAGCCATTTTTGTTTATTACCGCTGGGTTTAACCCTCGAATGAGCAGAATTACGTTTGCAGCGAACGGAAATCATGCTATTTGATCGCTTGTGTGAATGTAACCTGAGAGAATACGAGAGGATGGAGCTGCAGCGGTCTTACCTGTCTTGGCCTCGATGTTGGCCCGCAGAAGGTCTCCGCTGGAGAGATGCTTGAGCGCGAAACTCTGCGCTATCCGGCTGGACACGGTCCCCTTCCCCGAGCCCGGGGCCCCCATGATCACCGCCCGGAATATAGTGTGCAGACCCATGCTCCTGTTTGTCTGAAAACGCGAACTTTAATTGTTATTTGTGATCAATTATTATGTCCTCTTCACTGCATCCCTCTTGTGAAGTCTAGGTTGTAAGCACTGACTGTGGGGATGTGAATCCCTCTCTGGAGTGGACCCGACACAGACGCAACTCCAGTTTTATTCCCAGATTAAGCCCGTCCTTTTCTGATGCACGCGCCTCACATTACAGGAAGTGCTTACAAGCTTAAGTGGGCGTGTGAGGACGCGTACAGTAGTGCGCACTACAACACTCTTATCTGTGTTACTACTCACTCTTAGAGAGCTTTCCAACCTTTGAAGTTTCCAGAGACCCGTAACTATACCTGAAGTATCGTACCTGATTTTCTGCGTAAATTAATCTTTAATTGAAAACACCGACATCATTATATGATTGAAAGAGATTGTAAGAGTTTTTAAAATGTAGTAGTAGATCATGTATTAAATAAAAAATTAATAAAATTTATAGAATTCATATTATTAAAACTAATACAATTAACACATTTTATTTTATTTTATTAACTAAAAAAACAACTAAAGTAAAGAAAAAAAATTGATAATTTATTTTAAAATATGATAAATAATAAAATATATTCAAGTTACAATATAAAATAATATGAAAATAATTTAAAACAGAAAATGTTATTAAATTGAAAGAACATTCCTTAAAATAAAGCTTAAATAAAATAAAAATAATTTGATAATTTATTCACATTTATTTTAAAATATGATAAATAATAAAAATATATTCATGTTACAATATAAAATAATATAAAAATACTTTATAACAGAACATTTTATTTAATTGAAAGAACATTCATTGAAATAAAGCTGAAATAAAATAAAATATGAAGAACATTGGAAAATTGTTTCCTTGGCAACTAATAATTAAGTTAAAGCTGAAAAAAAATACAAATAATACACAAAAAATAAATGATACCTATGTAGGGAGATTTAAAAAGAACAATAAATTAATACAAATGACAAATAAAATATAATAAAATTACAAATATAAAAATAACATGTAAAATGTATTTGATTATCAATAAAACTAATAGTATATGCAGTTTATATTGCATAAGCTGTAAGTAAATGCTGAGAACAAATGAAACCGTACTTAGGCCTAATGTGCATTGGATCTGCTTGTTAATACTGTTTCTTGCTATTATTACTTTATTGAATTAATGGTAATGTGTGTAAGTGAAGCTAACGGCACAGAATGCTGCTCAGTTATTATGTAATGTGGTTATGTAAGTTGGTACAAATAGGTCTGCTCTAATAGGCTTTGGAGATGGAAACCTTGTCTCAGCTTGATTAAATCACCAAATGTAGTGGGCTGTTGAGTTTCATCTGAGTGACAGTTTTCATGGTGATTTGTGCAGATGTTCCCGTCTCAATTCATCCCCCAACACTTGACTGAATCATTGTTTATCAGTGACTAATGATTGACAGGAGGGGGTCGTTTGTTAAGATAAAGGAGATATAAGAATAGAGAGATGTTTTCTCCTGAAGATCTCTAGAACAATAGCTCCTTCATCACAATGAGACAAAGACAGGATTTGCAAACCCATCTAGATGTTAATGACCAGGGGATGTAGGATAGGACAATGATGTGCTTAGGTTCTTTATTAAGTGAACAGATGAAACTAGGAAAATATTAGGCGTGATTCACACTTTCAGACTTGTCTTTATTTAATTAGTTATACGTTATGCCTTTCTGTTTGGTTATTCTGTGGAAACGGTGCCCCCTTGTGACCAAAATAACACAGTGAACATTAATCTCACATCAGTTTTAAAAAATGCATAATGCTTAAGATAATCTTTGGTTTACCTAAATTTCTTGTACATGTTATACATAATATTTTACATCAATGTTTTATAATACAATGCAATTTTATAATATATTATATAATTTAAAATACACATTATGTGGAGAATACATAAACAAATATATATTTATATTGGCCTATATGTTTGTGTTTCTGCACCTGCTTAAATGTATATTCATTTAAATTATTTACATATATATTTTACAATCTAAGCATTAGGTAGGACACTTATAACAGACATTTAGGTAGTTTATACAATATTATACAAACGTTTAATAAACAGAAAGTTTATATTCTGGTTTAGGTCGTCTGGTTTTGTTCAAAATAGGACAATATTCCACTTTTTGAATGAATCGAGTGAACAAATAATTCAGTGACTCGTTCATACGAGTCTTCCAGTTTGAACGAATGACTCACTTAGTAAATGATTGTTAATAAGAAGACAATTGACCAAATTGGCAATTTCTACACTGCATTTACGCAGTTTGTCCACAAGGGGGACCTCTAATCTAATTTGAACTCAGCATAGGAAAATAAAGATTATAATTTACCTTCTTCACGATGCTGCCTTTAATGATTAAGATAACTCATAGGGCTCATAAACAGAAGAAGGATGTTCATCATCCCTCATAAGGTCTTATATAATAAAGCTTATGAACATCTGAATTCGTAAATATTACATTAAACTAAACTGAGGCTATAATGTAATATTTTACACCAACAACAGGCCTGTATATAACACAACGTTTTGTTGCTTTTGTTGTTGGGCCTAATGTTTCTTTATAAGGTGTGACATGCTGGATACGAAAATCACTTTACCTTTGTGTGTTTCCCTTATACTCATAAAAACAGGCGACATGTTTAACATAAACAGTACCAAAAGAAAGTTTCCAAAACTTAAGAACAGATAAACATTAAAAAGCATTATAATTATAATTACATTATAATTACATTAAAAAACATTATAAAGTTCCAAATTTTACCTGACCAAAATATTTTTCAAAATATTAATTTCTCTAATCTAATTTGATCTGAACTCTCAACCTAGAGAAGTTGAAACATTATTAAGCTATTTACCGTCACCAGGATGATCAGTCATAATTCATAAAGCTAATGGTTAATGTAACTTCATAAGGTTAAACTGTAAGGCTGCTATTCTGAAGGCGGATGTTGTTCATCCCTCATAAGGTGTGACTTATTATAGCTAAGGCTGATGAACATCTAATAAGACTGATCACGTGCGTCAGAATCAACACTCGGGAGGAACTTAACATAGGCCATCAATCTACCAAACATTATTCTAATCAGAAGACTTCAAATCATTGAGCTGTCGAGCTGTAATATTATTCTAATTATAAAAGATCCTTCTATGTTTATTTGAACTGGTAGTCATGTACACAGTAAAAAAAAAAAAAATTTTTACGGTAATCTACCGGCAGCTGGGGTTGCCGAAATTTTAACGTTAAATACATTTGTAAAAAGAACATTGTAAAAAGAAATCCTTACAATTTACGGTAAAAAGCTGTGGTTGCTATTATAATAAACCACAGCTTACAGTTAAATACCGTAATTTCTAATAAAAAAATTGTGTTAGTGATTAAAATAGTGATTGAAATAGTGAAATCTATTATGTACCTTTGAAATACACTGATAACTACCAAATACATGGTTATGAGAAAGTCACATGATGAACTAAAGCTCATCACAAGTAGCTTTTAAATAGTAAAACACATAGAAGGAGCTCACACAAGCACTAAACACCAGCATGGTAAGAATTATTAAACTACCTTCACTTAACAACATTAACACACAACCCTAATAAACACAACTGATACAAGAAGAAACATCAGATTCAAGCAAAATTCTGGAAATATCAGTTTTCTCTGTAAATTTACCATTAAACATTTTCACAGTTTTTTACAGTGTAGGGATGACATCATCTGTAGACTGAAACCTGGCTGTGATGCCTATCGATTGTCTTCCGTTGTCATAGCGTTCCTCTCCCGTCTATTGTTTTTAACACTTGCCCTGCTCTTATGTCCTGGTGATGATGTCGTCACAACCCTTATTCTTTTACCGGTGTTCATGACAGCATGTTTCCACTGACTCAGCCTGATTCATACTCCCTTATCATGAACCTAATGCTGTGAGACGGTGAGCATGAAACATGCGACCGTTAGGAACCAAAAACATTCCTGGGAGGATTCAAACAGGTCCTTTCACAGGAATCCAGGTCCTTTTTTTTTTTCCGAAGAAACAGAATCAAGCCTCAAGCATTCCAGAGGTTTTTCTTTCACTGATGAGATAAAGAAACAGGAAGTTCTGTTCCTTGAAACAAGCAGTGGATTACTGCGCACTGAACTGTTTTGTGTTGCAATGGTGCTATTATCTATTGTTATAGTAGTATTTCCTTTTTGAGCAGAAAGCAATGATTTTATAGTTCACACATCACACATCATACATCTGTTTTCTGTCTGAAAATTCTCAGGATTTGTTCTTTTCTGATCAAATGGTATGTTGTTAAACAACATTACACCTCGGTCTCACAGCCTTTCCTTTCATGGTGCTAACCTGACTAAAGTCTAACGGCCTGATTAGGCCTCCACAAATAAATAAAATAATGCATATCATACAAACACTTAATGTTTAATGCTTTTAGATTTGCATATTGTATTTTAGAAAACACTAGCAGTTTGCATGTAAAAGCTGTGCTTTTAAATGAATCAGTCGAGTGAATAATTCACCTACTGGTGTAATGTAACCTGTTGTATACTGAAGTGTCCACACTTACAGCTTTTATTTATTTATTTGTGATAAAATAATTCCAGAGAGAGATGCAGCAACTGTGATATATTTGTCATCTTTCACTACAGCTGGTCTTGGCTCGTAACAAGCTATTTGTGGACTAGTCATGTTTAGTAAAATGTGGTCGCATCTACAAGATGTCAGTCTATTCTAGATGTCTATTTTACTTCTGAATCTCAGAGAAAGCAAAAGCCCCGTTAGCATATCCAAATGGGCCAGAATTGAAGAGGACCTGACAAGCATCCCACATACTTCCTACAGCTCCTATATTATAAATATTCTGTGTTTCCTCGTTGCCTGTTTGTCTCACACAACCAAGAACAGAAGCCGCCTCCAAACCTTTGTAAACATCTGCTGTGAAATTGCCGAAGCCTCCCCACAAAGTCTCATCTTATTCTATGAACACGAAAGGGCAGGAAGTGATGCGGGACAGCTCACATGTCCTCCTCCAGCCCCCCCAGCTGCTTCTCTCATGCAGCAGACACATGTACCACGAATCATTCAGATCAGTTTATAGAATACAGCAATCAGAGGATCGTAAGAGCACTGCACATAACATCACTCGACTCGATTTCATTCAGATTCAGATGACAGAAATCATGATTATCAGCTATATTCAGCATAGTTTCATAACATAGTGATATTTCAGCTTACAAAAAGCTATTTTATAACAGTTTTATTAAATCCAAGTTCCAAAAAGATCATATATACAAATTATTTATATACTAAGGCAATATAATGCAAGAAAAAATATAAATAAATTAAATCATTAGAAACATATATATGATTTAGATAATTTTCTTATATCAGTGTACAGTGCGTGTAATAAATATAGCATTATTTTTATACAGTATTTTATTGTATCGGCTCATTTGCCTTGGATGCTTTGCATGATGGGACATGTGGATATGTTTACAGATTACAAGTGCAGCATTGGCTATCATTGATGGTGAAGTCCCTGGGAATCTCCCTAAACTTCTATCTGTGAGGTATAAAGCCATATGGTTGCAATTGCAGAAATCAACATCACATACACTTTGCCAAAATGAATAGTAAACCCCACAGAAGCTGTAGTATGTGTTCAGAAGACGCTGCGAGCGGCTGGTTTGCTGGTTTCGGGCGGTCAGCTGTAGAGGCCCATGATAGTCAGAGGCTCAGGGACACTGGCCCCATTGACCCGGTCCATAATCCATCCCCACACGTAAATGCTGATATAAGCTCTCCAAAGTCCATACGCAAGAGACCACACAGATTTTTAAGAGCCGGTCAGAACAATGATTGACACACAAAGCACGAGTCTCTGCTTGAGCATGTTCAAGCTGACTGAGTGATTAATGTGAGTTATTATTATTAAAAAAAGAAAAATATTCACCCTCAGCACATTTATTGCATGAATGTGCCCTGGAGCCATTAACAATCCTGATTCTAAAAACTTTGATTTAAAAAATGTCACAATTCATAGATGTTTGCACTGATTTTAAAATCAGAATCAGAATGAGCTTTAATGTCAGGTATGAGGTGTGATGTTTTCAGGACAGAGGCTTCCACGATGCTGCAGAAAAATCACAGATACCGTATTAAAACAACAAAAACAGATATAGAATATAGGCTACTAGAGTCTAAAAGTGACTGCTGACCGAACAGCCTTTATTTAAAATGAAATAAAAATATAATAGCAGATATATCCATATATTTCAGTTTATTACATTAAGAATTGCATTCACTTTTTATATTACACTTTTTCTAAAAATGTATGTTTAAATATGCAAATATTATCTAATTAACCCAAATCTGAAAACTGGACAAAGACAGGTTCCCAATTCTTCTTTCATTTCAGATTTTGGGGTTTTACAGCGGGGGTTTCGAATACCTCAGAGAATACTGTAAACAGGAAACCAAATTTGAATCAGTAAAAATACAATTAAAACAATAATATTGTTACTTTATGTAACATTGTTGGTATTCTTGGTATACTACAATATTCTGAGATATTGGATGTTTAACTTCCAAGCTCTAATCATCAAAATTAAAACAAACAAAGAAAAACACTTTTTTAAACGCATGTATGAATCTAAAATACTTTTTAAAAATAAGTTACAAGAAAATGTATTTTCACAATATTCCAATTTTTTTTAGATGTATCTGTACATTGTATATGTACAGTATACACACACATACACTAAAAATAATTATTAACTTTAATCATAAAATGAATTTAAAAATAAAATGAAGCTAGAATAAAATGATACTCTGTGATACTAGAATAAGATCAGGCATTAGCCAGAAAAAAAGTGCAGAAATATTCACTATATTTTTTAGAAATAAAATGTTGTCTAAAATCAGGTAACAGGTTACAAGCAAAACAAGTAATGACAATCTGCAGAAGCAAATAGATGAATTGTAATTAAATAAAAAGTTAAAAGTGTATTTTAATTGTTTTCTTTCCAACAAACGAGACGTTAACAAAACTGACCAGTTGATGAAACACAAAAGTTTTTATTATTATTTTTATTATAATTGTTGTATGTACTATCTTGCCCTAAAATAATAATAAAAAACAATAATAATTTAAATGCTGTAACTGTTCAGTTGGCGCATTTCGGCAGACCCCGCCCACCTTGACCGCAGCCCCACCCAATGATCGCGTCACGAGTTCTGCTATGCGCTGATTCCCGCAGACCAGTCATCTGAGAGAGAGTGTGTGAGAGTGTGTGTGAGTGTGTGTGAGAGAGAGAGAGAGAGAGAGAGAGAGAGAGCTCCAGCATTAGGGCCGAACACTGAGGTGTCAGCGCATCCGGACACAGGACAGCCATGGCCCTGCTCGATCTAGCCCTGCAAGGCTTCTCCATCTTCGGCTTTCTCTTGTTCGTCGTGCTCTGGCTCATGCACCTCGTGTCCATCATCTACGTGTAAGTGAATGCGGCATCATTGATTTAAACGAGACCATCAAACGCTTCCTTTATTTTTAGCGACGCTGATCGCGCGCTTGCAGCGTAGACAGATTCGTTGATCGTAACTGGAGCGTTGTAGTGTGTCGCGGCGCGTTGCGTCGCTGCGTTCCGGGCAGATGGGTGTCTGTCTGGCTAACAGGGCTTTCCTCTTCGGCTCGGTTTAACTGCTACCGCGTCAAAACATATTCGCATTTATCAAAATGTTCCCCTTGCTATCACAGCTGGCTCTGGATACATTCATATTAACATTATGTCAATCATTCACACGTTAGCCTCCGGCCGGTATTTTATACTAATATCGCTAGCGATGATAGTTAGCATAGCTACTGCGCACTGGTCGTGTCGTTTTATTCGTTACTTTACGAAGTCTAATGGGTTTTAATCACTCGGGGGCTTAATTTCTCACGGGGCTTTTATTAGTTGTCTGTGGTGGGAGTCAAAGCTGCTTCAATTAACGTAGCTTCTTCAGCAACCGGCTTTCAGGGTTTAAATGGAGTATGTTTATATATTAAAATGCTTTTGTTTGGGGGAAGTCGTGTTTATAAAGCCTGTCGTTTGTTTACGTTTTGATCAAATCTACAGTTTTCAATGACGTTAACCGGTGTTGTTCATGATTTATAACGTATTATCTTCAATTTATTGCTTAGTATCATATCTATCATGTCGATCTTTGGAATACGTGTTTTAACATCTTTCAGTAACCAGGATATATATATATGTTTGTATATATATATATATATATATATATATATATATATATATATGTGTATATATGTGTATATATATGTATATATATATATATGTATATATGTATATATGTTTGTATGAAGAGTTAATTTGTAAAAACAGATCGCATTTTTCAAAAATTATGTTTTGTTTTTTTATTGTGCATTGCAGTTATTCCCAATCAACTGCGTTTGTGTTATTTTGAATAATATATGAAAACATTATAAATTTACATTCAGACAGTGTAAATGGTCTCCTTACTGGTAGCGTACATCATATGATACTCTATAATGAACTAAACTTTGTAAACTAGGGAACTGTGGGTCGGGAGTTTCCTCACCTGCAACAATGTGTCATGTGAGTTGGTTTCTATCATGCTCTGACTCTACTACAGAACACACAGCCTTCCGAAACCAGACTTCTGATCTCAGTTCCTGTTCGTGTCCGTCTTACAGGGTTGTTTTTGGCCATTTGCAAACTCCCAAATGATGTGTTCGTATTCACCCGCTAATGCAAAAATGGCCAGGGTTCGAGAGAAGGTCACCGCGTGTCATACGACTCATTCAAACGAGTCTCGAGACGTCAGCTCCTATTGTGTGCGCATTATCATGCGTTACAAAATACTTACAACATACTGTAATATTATTATTTCCTCTTTGCTTATGAGCTTTTATGTTGCCTTTGATTTTTTTTTTTAAAACAAGCTGGTTCTTAAAGCCCTAACCATCTTAGCAAGTCATTATGCACTCATAAATGAAGTGGCAATGGCTGAAATTTGACTTAAAATCCACTTTTTATATAGTTTCAGCTCTGAAAAGATGACCCTAATGAGTTTTTCTATTGGTGTCTGTTATTTCTTATGCTTCATTATGCTCAGGCTTTGACCACATAATGGCACACGGCTGGCCATGCTACTGGTGCTGTCCACCACCGTGAGGTCACTCGCATCCATCAGGTTGTACCCTGAGGTCATCTGCTTTCTTTGTAACAGATAGCAGTTCACTTGTTGCCCCTCAAGCCCCGATGGTATCTTTTTGTGTGTGGACAAAATCTGTTAGTAGTCGTTTCCTTCATGTGGAATTTTAAAGGAGACCTATTATGCCTCTTTTTACAATATGCAGCTAATATAAGTCTCCGGTGTCCCCAGAATGTGTCTTTGAAGTTTCGGCCTCTGCTTTCATGAGGCTGGGACTCATCAGTGCACCTAAATACAAAACAGTTAGCATGCTTTACTCAAACTTTCGCCAGGGTATTAAAACTTGCAGGTTAAATGGTGGTAATATTATAATAAAACCCCGTTCTATAGCACAGCGAGGGCTCGTTTTTCACAAGCTTGCAGTATTTTTCTAATTGATGTTTTCTGGTTTGGTAGAAGCACTTGAACACAGCTCCCACTTGAAAAAGTCAGATTTTCATGCTATGTCACCTAAAGTGGATTTGCTTTAAATCATGAGGAGTGCATTTACACCTGACACATCCACTGAAAATGAATTAAAGGGAGTATTTTAATGAAGTATTTTTGTATTGTTTATCTGGTTGGGTAATTCTCGGCAGCATCAGAGAAACGTTGATGAGGAAATACAGGTTCGGTGATGTTACAGTGATTCTTACAGTCCTGAGTACACCTAGTTTCAGTAGTCAGGTGTGGAGGTGGTGTGATGGTCCCATCCTGTGGGAACCTCACGCCGTCGGGCTTCCTGGTTCCTCAACTCTGATGTCACTCTTGTGGTATGTGACGTTTGACCCAGTGCGATAGGATCTGTTTAGTGAAATTTTCTTTATGTAATCCTTTCCTCTTTGCATAAAGTTGGGAAGTTGCGCTTGTCTTCATGTAGGATTGCTACAAAGGGAAAAGACTGGTAGTTCAGCATTTTTTTTAAACCTGATTTTCACTTATTGGTTCACAACAACCAGATGTGAGTCTTTTTTATAAAGGTATGAGCGCATTAGAGAACATTTGAATGAAATTGATTTTATATATATATATAATATATATATTTATTCACAGAATCTGTCAAGACTTATACAGCTGTTATGTCATAAAAGTTGCATATAAATGTTGCAATAAGATATTTTATAGTTTCATAGCTGATCTTTACCGAGAGCCCTGCCTCTCCTCAAGCATTATTCTTCATATCTGTAGAACAAACAATGTAGGTCCCTCCACGTATTTACCTAATACTTAGAGTTGAGTTTGAGCAATAGTACAGGCTATTTGACTTCGCTAACACCATTATTAAACCCATGATGCAGACTGAGGAGCGTATGACTAAGGCTGGGTATCGAGGTCTGTACTTTTTAGGTACCGACCGGTTTGCCTCGATAGAACCGAGTAGCGAAAAACATCTCGTCGTTCGGTAATTTCTATACTAATTTCCAATTTCTATACTTCAAGTGGTTAATCTCTACAGCACTAGCTAGTGTGTTTGACCAGACGTGTGTAAAATAGCCTTACGTTATTAATATCATTTACACAACTGCACCTTATTTCTGTCTCTACATTAAGTTGTGTATCGTGCATGATGCGGTTCTGCTACACACTCACACACACACACACACATGAACGTTCGTGCACAAGTGAGCAAACTCCTGCTTTCAATAGTATTTGTCAATATTTAACCGCAAAAAAGATGAATTCAGCACGTCTCTGTGTTAATGTATGGTTGTGTTCACTATCATACTGACCTGCACGTGACGCTTCTGCTGATATTAACGTCTTGCGTCTTACTAAATGAGGACATAAATACGGTAGACTACATGAAAAACATCTCCAGAACTGCTCCGAGGGTTACTTCAAGAGCATTTGAGTAAATCTATCCTCATATCATGTACACACAAAACTGTAAAGGTATTCATGGCAAGCCATCAAAATAAAAGTTGGGTTTGGACACGGCAGGAGAAATATATTACAATTGTTCAGTAGAATGTACGTATTAGAGTGCTGCAAAAATATGAAAACAGTATTTCTTTAGGGTTTTAACCTGTAATATAAAATCCCCTTTATTTTCCAAAAATTTAATTAAATTAATTAAAATCCAAATGTTTTATGCCTTAAAAAATTTAAATACACAAAATTTTCAGAGGGGAAAAATAAGGCTGTTGTAAGAATAAATAATAATGCACTAGTGTAAAGGTAGCATAACAGATTTTCGAATTTATTAAAACTAATTTGCACTGCTTCATTGTGTTGGATATATTTTTTCATGCAGTGGCTCAGGAGATGAGGTTTTGAGTCTGTACAAATATCAACAAGCTGAAAAAAATGTCATTTTGTTAAAACTGATTTCATAAAATTGGTATGGCAAAAGATGTCGTTCAGGTACCGGGATCATTTTTTTAACGATACCCAGCCCTACATATGACCTTCTAATACATGCCTTCCACACACAAATCTCATTTTTGTATCTAGGAAATAATGCTTTGTTTTTAAAGTTGTGTTTCTGCCTCGGGCCGTCTGTGTAATCAAAGGGAAATTAATTTCCAATGCTTCATTAAAATTTGAATCATTGCTATATCTGGAACTTGGTCTTTAGTGGAAGTTTGGAGCACTGGGTAATGGCGTTGCTTCCGTTGCACTAATGGTGCGAGGCGGAGAGATGGTGCTGTGTTGCCCCCCATATTTAATAGAGCATGAGAGAGCCGGACACCTCCAGCAGAAGCTCCCAGAGCTTTCAGAAATTCCCTCCCTGACTCATGTGTGGAGCTGACTAAACATTGCACTTGCGTGATTCAGAGGCCTTTCCTTTACTAACACACACTACATGTGACTCTGTAGCTATGTCATCGAAAAAGGGCTAGTCAGTTTTTGCCTTATTGATTATAATAAGATGAAAATTACAGAGAGAGAAGAGAGAGCAGGCAATGTGGGTAATGAACATTTAGGTAATGTGTGTCTATATGATTGATACTGATTGTTTATGGGTTTAAACATCATCATTGATCATTGTTTTATTTCTTTGTTTGGTCAATTATTTAAAAAATATAACAATAAAACATTAATATAATAGAATATAAAAAAACATGAAAATAATAATAATAAAACGGCAACAATAATTACATATTAAAACATCTGATTAATAGTATTTATATATTTAAAAATAATAGTGACCTTATATTCATGCAATATTGTTCATGTAGTATTTTGAATCTATAACACTTAAACCATTTTTCTACTATTTACCTTTGCAGTGATCGTTATAGATTTTTGGCGGTTGCATGGTAAATGTAAAAATTGGTGGTAAATTTACCCTGCATTTAATCACCGTGTTAAAATGAATTAATAATGAGTGTTATATGACTAAATATATCCACACAAAACAAAGGACTGTCCGTGTATTTTAAATAATAAATAAATGAGTAGTTTTGTTCAGGGCAAAATTCTATAGATTGCAATAAAAGAAAAAATAATTTGTATTAGTAAAAATTTCCGTCTAGTAGTAACTGTTCAAGCATTTTAATGCACCAAAGTGAAAAATGAATCTGAAAGCATTCTCTTTGTTATAAATAAAAGAATGGTCTGTCTGGGATACTGAAAAAGCAACAAAAATACGAACGCTATACATTTCTCACTTGAGAAAAATGATTGCTAGTTAGGTTCAGTAATGTATGCAAACAATACATCAAGTAACTTTACCAAGAAGCATTTATTAAGAATAAAATTGATTAGCTTTAACAAACATCGGTTAAACCGATTATCGGTCTTTTGAATAATACTTTATGCTTGTTGTCTAAAATGCTTCAATGCACACTTGTTTTAATCAGTTATAGTAATCAGTTGATGCCGATATTTTTCAATATCTGCAGTATATATATATAGCATTATTACGCACTAATAGAAACCACAATTTATCGCATTTTAGCTCTCACTGATTCTTCTTTCTGAATGCTTGCTTTAGATGGAGCTTGACATGCTGTTTGGCGTTCAGAAGAAAGTGGCAGTAGTGATGTTTTGGCAGTAAAGATAGACAAACTTATCTCTCAGAATCAAACACACTACATCTTTCTTGCAGCTTTTAATGGCTATTGCTGTGTTGGATGCTTCTGCACTTGTTCTGTAGAGTGCTGCTGGCAAGAGTGTCAGGAAAGACTCCAGACCCTTCAGACAGGAACAGATAGGAAGTTCCTGAGAAGAGGAAGGTGCTGGAATTACTGATCAAATTGCTCCAGTTTAAAATCTCCTTCTCAGCAGTCCTTCTGCCATAAAACCTGAAGAGTTCTCAGAAATAGTTTCAAAGTAGTATTTTGTGACGTCCAGAAATGCTCTTATATTTACATCCTGAAACTGAGCCAAAGAGCTTCTTGCAACATAGTATCCCTGATCAGAGTAGGGTTGAGCGATGGCGACCAATTTGGCATCGTACGGTGCCTACGATGGGGGGTGTTTAGTTGTGTCAGCATCGTGATGTCTATTGGCCATCGGCTTCGTCTATCGACCCTAACCCTAGTTCAGAGGACTTATAGGAACTGTAAAAGATATCTAACTCATTTTATAGACTTTGAGAACTGTGAGACTTCCTCCCTTAATTAAAAACTGACAACAAGTGTGTGAAACTGCCCAAAATAATAAATACGGAAACTGCAGTTAAGTCAGTAAACTAAACCAGTTGGATCACCTGCCTTGTTGTGGTACACAGGTGACCTATCAGCTGCCAGTCAAACTGAAAACAAACAGTTGATCACTGTTTGAAATAGTACACCGTCACTGCATGCTTGTGTGCTGCAGCCTTCATTTGGTTACTGCAGGTTGCTTGCAATTAGAGTAACCAGGATTTGACTCGATGTGTGCCACATAGACCTGCTTCCTGTTGTAGTGTAAGTCACTTCGATGTTTTTAACTGCATTACAGTGTTTGCCTCTGTAAGTGATTTTAAAGATCAATTCTTTATTGTTTTAAAGAAGTATTTGTTACGACCACAATAGGCCATATCCTAACTTCCCCAGGATTTCCATAAAGCCTCTCTAAAACTCAACATCCTACACAAACGAAGCAACATAACATCCTGCTTGCATGAGTATACCGCGTTCAAATGCTTGCGTGAATTCAAGTTTGACCCTGTGGACACCTGAGAGATTTTTGGAATGCACTTATGAAAGTAATTCAGTACAATATTGCATTACTAGCTAAAAAAATGGAAATAATTTCACTACTTAGTAAAAGTAACTACTGGCATTGTTGCTCTTTTGCTAGTTGATATGTGTTTTTAACATATTTGCTTGTCAATAAATTAGAAAACAAAGTAATTTGCATTTCATGTTTAAAAAGTAATGAAATTTTTGCATGTTAAAATTAATACGATGAAACAATGTGTCAATTCATGTTGGCTCCCAAACCTTCGTCCATCATAAAGTATCAGGATCTGGTTTGATATTCTGCGTTTTTGCATCCGTAGCAAGCAGAAAGGATGATGTCAAAAAATGTCAAAGTCAGTGTGCAAGGGCCTTGATTTCCTAACACTGAAATGCATGATGCAATCTCAAAACATACCTTCTTTCTCTTTTCAGCCGTCTACATCTCAACAAGAAGACCACAGAAAAGGTGCCGTACAGCAAGCTGGCTGGTGTGTCGCTGCTGAAGCCCCTCAAGGGTGTGGACCCCAATCTCATAAACAATCTGGAGACCTTTTTTGAGCTGGACTATCCCAAGGTACCATCCTCTGAACTCTCTGACCTCGTTCTTGCTCCCACTGCTGATTCAACTTGCTGACAGTGAAATGTAAATTAAAATTTAAAATGTAATAGCTTTTAAATTTAGACAATTATAGTAGAAATGTTGCTTTTAGGTCTCACACTTCAGTTGGCTTTTAAAGTGCCCCTATTATGGATTTTTCATGTGGTGTGTAACACGGCTTCACGTGAATGAAAAAAAACTTCCTGCAAATATTTTTAATCTGGAAGTGCACTGTGTGTAAAGTTATTGTCTCTCTAAAGAAAGAGTCGACTCTTAATCACTGAAACAAGTCATTTTAAAACAAATCCCAAGTCGTGTTGATATTAACATGAAACATTAGCATATTGCCGTCCACTTTCTCATTGGTCTGACTGAAAAATGCAAATTCATTTTTTTTGCATGCAATGCAGCACTGCGCTCAGAAACACTGCTTACATTATAATGAAAATGAGACCGATCACTGCAGATTAGCATCACACAAAGGTGAGATTTGGGAAAATGAATCATTGAGTAAATAAGGGGAAAATAAATGCATGTTTTTTTTCTCAACCTGTCATTGGGGACCCTCAAAACCCATAACAGGGGCACTTAAGAGATTGTGTGAAAATGTGACTTTCATGGGCACACTTTTGATTCAGCTGCATGGTACTAGGATTTTTCTCATGTTTATACCATTCATGCTTTTTGCCGTTTACAAATTCAGATTTGTTCTTGCACACATCCTGTTAAAACCACTGGTGTGTTGTTTCACTGAGTTTGTGTGACATGGTAACCTTTTTAAGGACTGGCGCCTCTTAATTTCCTCTTAAAAGAGAGCCCAGCATACTGTTGAATTAGATCAAAGTTCTTTCTCGTACTAGTCTAAAATGCACTGCTGTACTTTTTATGGTTGCAAATCAATGTGTTGAAATACTGTCCTCCAATTCTCAATGTTTGCAACCATGCATGTGAGCTTGGTAGGTGGTACGTTTGTGACCTTCTGTGTTGCGTCTAAGGGATCGTAGGAGATGTGTGTTTAAATCATGTTCATGAAAAAATAAAAACGGTTGGCCCACAAGGTGTAGGTGGGTCATTGCCTGCACCATCCTCGGGTAGGCGAGATGGCATTTATCTGTCACACGCTGCTGCTGTTTTCCCGCATTGCTGTCATTTATGCGTCATGTGCGCCTCGTTTAATGTTCTCTGCAGTTCTTTTTTGCTTGTGGTTAAAGGCAGACAGCGTTGCTGGGATGTTTTAAAACCCAGAGGCTAAATTATAGCAGGCCACCAACATAGAAAGCAGGAGATGATGATACAAAGATCAAACAGAAGTTCCCAGAATTACCGCTGCTTTGCTTTTATGTAAATAAAGTTTATGTTCTTGGTTTACAGGATATTCTGATAGGGACATTCTTAAAGCACTGACTGGACAGTCTTAATGTTTATTTGAATAGACGTACCAATTTTCCTGGCAAATGTATGTATCTGAAGCATCCCAAACATTCGGGCCTGAGCATTTTGAAAGGTAAAACTGTACCTTGATGAAGCACATACAAAACATATAATAAGACCTTAAACCTTGCATGCAGTAACTAAAGCCAGATTTTAGATAACTTTCCCAACAATCTCTGTAATGACATTTTCATCATATGACAGAAGTTGAGGGTTGCTACAATTGTTACGTTTTGGTAACCAGGCTGCGTTTATTTGATCACAAACACAGTAAAATATTTTAAATATGATTGCAATTTAAACCGGCTCTTCTCTGTGTGAATATATTGTAAAATGTATTATTTTTACTCCAGTCTTAAAGGAGAAGTTCACTTTTAAAAAAACTTTTGCTGATAATTTACTCACCACCATGTCATCCAAGATGTCCATGTCTTTCTTTCTTCAGTCGA
>JAUCNO010000977.1:491004-501021 GCA_032353835.1 Enteromius viviparus | reverse complement strand
AATGACTTATAACCATCCGCTATTCTAAAGTGTTACCAATTCTTCTATTTCTATTCTATTCATCCTTGAAATGTTAAGTGACTAACAACCTGTTAACTGTAGCAATTACCCATTTTTATTTTATGTAACACCTTGTGATAATTAAAATGTCAATATTTAAGCTTCATTTCATGATCAGTGTATTAACACTCACCTGAAGTGTCTTGAGCTGCTGGGCCTGCAGTGTGGTGGAGCTGCCCATCAGCTGACTGGCCGAGCTCACTGCTATCACAGGCTTCCCTACTGTTGTCACCATTTTGATCTGCGTCGCCTGGGCCTTGGCATCTCCTGTGCCCTGGGTAATGGCGGGCTTGTTCCAAGTGTGAGGCAGAGCCAACATAATGGGCTGCCCTGTTTTACTGAGGCCGGCAACCAAGAGTTTTTGGCCCTCTGGCTTGAGCATAGCAGTGCCTGGAACCTTGCCATCCGCAGCGGGGCCGCCGGACACTTTGTTGATGATGAGCTGGTGGTTGGCCGGGACAGTAACGCTGGAAATTTTGGGGAGGTTCTGAGTCACCGCTGGACTGGTGATCTTGGCAGAGGTGGTGCTGGATATGAGGCCGGAGGGGGCGAGGAGGAGCTGAGTTCCCGAGCTGGTGCTGCACTGAGCTCCGGTGGAGGTGGAGGTCATCTGCATAGACGTCGAGGCTGGACACAGGCTGACGATTTCAGGCACCTCTGTCTCCATAGGAACCTGCGGTGGCTCTGGTTCAGCTTGAGGAGGAGCGGCGAGGTGCTCAGCGGGGAGCTCCTCTTCCATCGCGATGGCTTCTGTATCCATAATCTCATCAGGGAGGAGGCTGTTGAGCTCAGGTGAAACCACGTCCATCGTGTAGAAGTTACTGAAACACACTGGGGGGGGGGGCAGAAATTTGACATTTCTGAAATTACAAAAAAAATATAGAAACTTCCACAAATATTTTTGTTGCAACTTTTTTTCCAGGATTCTTTGTTGCATACAGAGTCCAAAAGAACAGCATCTTATGCACACAAATAAAATAAACTATAATATATATAATTCTTAAATATTTATTATAACTTAACATTAAAGAAACATAACATTAACAATACATCAAAAAGGTGTGTATCATATTGCCTTTTTACAAATAAAACTAATAGCCTATTTAATATAAATTAAAATGTAAATGCAATATTTAACTCCGTTAACTCTGTTGTTTATATAACATTATATAAACAAAATTCACATATTTATTATCATTAAATATTAAACAAATGCATATTAAAACTTAATATCTGTATATATTTTACAAATAAAAAGCTACATAAAATAATGACATTATATTCATTTTAGAATGTTTCCAGATATTTTTCTTTAAATATTTCAGGACTTTAGTCTTGTAATAATTCTTCGACTTTTTCTGGGTAAAGAAAACAAGATAAATATACTTTATCTTAAAATACTATAAAATTACAGGGCTTGTGGGAACCATGTTTTTTTTCCCTTTCCGATATGTCTGCACAGCATTTACAAAAACTGAAATGAAATGTACTGTGAACAACTGTTACCAATGTTGTTGTTTATATAGCAGTTTGGACTGAAACTACTAGCCCAACCCAAACCATTACATCAAACATAGCTGCATAATAGCTGTGTCACATATTCCGCAACAATGAACTGGCGGGCCATTTAAATTTCCATATTTACTAAACACTTTATATTCAGCGAGCGACAGGACCGCTCCCATTCATTCCAATCACTCTCGCGTTCAGATGAGCGCTTTATGCTCAGCTGCTATGCGGCTAACTAGCACAGGAGCTAACCAGCAGTTAACATATTAGGCACAGCTGTCAAAGCTAACATAAACTACCCAGGCTGTGCTTCAGAAAACTGACAATAGTGACAGCAGTTAGGTGCGCCTAAGAAATTGCGCTTAACCATCCACATAAAAAACACTTTTGCATGCGCTAAAACGTAACATTTAAGACTTTTGCAGCCGTCTTAAACACAGTAAAATAACAGCAGGCCTCTCTCGATATGCCAGACAATAACAATCCGTGTTTAATCCATTACCTCAACAGTTAATTCAGTGAAACCAAACAAAAGCGTCTGTCAGTTTCACATCAGACGGAGTTTGTTGATATTCGACGCGCCTGCTTTTCTCTCTATTCCGTTGCCATGGAAATATCTCTATTTACAAGGCATACGGTATGAGTTATTGTAGACAGGGATGTTTGTCTGCTCAATAGAGTCCTGTTAGAGAGAGTTATCGCGCTGCGCGTCTATTTCAGGCCGGGGTTGGATTTCGAAAGATCCGCCATTTTCATCTCGTCATCAGTTCAGACACGATAAACAGCGGCCGGAAAAAATGCACGATTTGTTGTTTTGTCACACAGAGGAGCAGAATAGACAAACGACGCTCACAATTAACATTTTAACACTTAACCTTAAACTTTTTATTCAATGAAACAAAATGTTTATCAGAATGACAGCCTAAGTTCCCATTCACCGTCACTGCATATTTTTCCCTTCAGTATTATAAATGATGGCTGATTTTGTCAGCTTGATAACATATTTCTAGTCCAATCACCAAAAAGCGGTCACAGGTTTTAAACAACAGAATAAAAACAATAACAGTTACCAATTTCGCTCTTCACAATCGTGCACTGATATTATTCTAGTTAAAAAAAATAATGTAAATCAAATAAAAATGTAATAATTTCCCCTTAAACGAAAGCCACGTAATTCTTCTAAAATACATACATACTTACAGTTTATAATAAAAGCATCAACAATTCTTACTGTCTACAACTATTTCCATCCAGTGCATATTGTGCAAACATAACAAAAAATAAAACATCCCAAGCGCAAAAAGTCAAACGTTTACACTGTTTATAACCAAAACACTATCGATTTTACTACAAAAAAAAGACCACGTCACTCTGTCACACAATTATCTCTTTCGTTTTAATATATACGTAATAATTTTAATATATAACTTAAAATCTAATACTGCTGTGAACCAATGATTATGCAGGACAAAACTCTGCGAGGAGTATGACAGGCCAGCAGCTCGCTGTCACTAACTGTCAGGTACAGCCTCGGGCGCTAACCAGTTAGCCACTGGTGTTTGGTTTATGATGCAGAACTTCCCCGGACATTAGCAGGGATCCTCCGTGATCACAGCTGGGCGTGTGACGCACTCTGGAGATAGCTGACACACACAAACACAAGCGCACACACACACACTGCTAGCAGCGAGGCTAACTGTTAGCTGAGATCATATTGCCCCTCGCTGAACACACACCCGAGCTCAAAGCACTTCTTACGCTCGCTCGAGATGAGTGTCGAGACGCTCTTCTGAAATCCTCAAGGTTTTCCGCTCGATCACGCACTCTTAAGTCCAACTCGGCGCTGCATCGCGTCGATCATCCGCTCTCAGACGAAGACGATTGTTTAAAATACCGCGCCGAGCGCCATTTCACCTCTAACATCCCATAATCAAGCCACGCCTTCGCAGGAAACAACAAATGACGTCACGCTACAACTTCCGTGCAGTGTTTTACGCAGAAAGACGAATGATTATTTATATTTATATAAAATAAGATGTGATTTAAATAAGTTTGTTTTGTCATCATGTTAAGCTAATACAGAAGTTTATTTTAATTCTGATTTAAAACTCATGTTTGCTGGTCAAGTAAATGAATTAAAAAAGTCAGCTATGACGTGCATCAGAAAAATACACAATAAACGTGTGTGGACGAAGAGTGCAGTAAACATAAGAATACTGATAAATACTCTAATGAGAACGCCAATGACAAATGATCAGAAAGTGACTCACCGACCTTTATATTCACTTATTAATGTAAATATAAATATATATACACTACCGTTCAAAAATGTGGGGTCAGTAAGATATTTAGTGTTTTTTAAAGATGTTTCTTCTGCTCATCAAGGCTGCATTTATTAGATTAAAAAGCCAGAAAAAAACCTGTAATATTGTGAAATATTATTTCAATTTAAAATAACTGTTTTCTGTGTGAGTATATTTCAAAATGTAATTTATTCCTGTTATACAAAGCATCATTACTCCAGTCTTCAGAATCACACGATCCTTTCAGAAATCATTCTATAATATGCTGATGTGTTATTATCAGTGTTGGAAACAGTTTTAATATTTTTTTTTAGGATTCTTTGATCATTAAAATCTTAAAAAGAGAAGCATTTATTTATTATGGATAATAATATTTAGAACTACTGTTACAGTAGTTTACTGTTTCACTACTGTTCAAAAGTTTGGGATCAGTACATTTTTAATCTTTCTTCTTTATATTTGGTTAAAAAAATATATATATATTTTTTTTTATTAAGAGAAATATAATAAATATAATAATATATAAAAAATATCCACACAGAAAACAGTTATTTTAAATTTAAATAATATTTCACAATATTACAGTTTTTTTCTGGATTTTTAATCTAATAAATGCAGCCTTGATGAGCAGAAGAAACCTTACATATTAAAATTATTCGATTTAATTTACATATTAAAATATTATTATATTACATTAGTTACATGATTAAATGTGAAATATAGTATCATGGTACATGGTATAAATATACCTCACATAGCTACTGTATATATTATATACAATATTATATATTATTATATTAATTACATAAGTGCATATTAAAATATAGCATGTTTATTTGTATTAAAAATACAATTCTTTTAGCTCTTATATTACATTGTACTTGATTATATTCTAAATTGCATGAGTGTATATTAAAATATAAATAAAAAAATCAGACTTTTTATTTTTAAGTATTTTAGAATATATGTTTTATTATATTATAAAGCATGTTATAGGTGCTGTTTACTTTTAGAATCTTTTGTGAATACAGTTTGCTGTTAGCTCTAATATCCTGTTCTACTCTATTGTATTCTGTTGTAGTTCGTGTTATTGCAGGATAAATGTTTGTTTTTGTATAATGTTGGGATGAGCGAGACTGCAGTAGACGGAGTGGCGGCCTCTGGCGGCTCGCGCTGTTGTTGTTGTTTAGGCGCAGAGGAAAATGGCGTCCGGCGTGAGGCAGGAGCTCGCGCAGCTGATGAACTCTAGCGGCTCTCACAAAGATCTAGCTGGGAAGTATGTCATTTCAAGTAAATTATTCTAATTGTTACTTATCCTATGTGTGTTGCGTGAATTCATTTTTGTGGAGGTTTTTTTGTATGAAGGATGTGATGTCGCGGTTGAGATGAGCACAGGCTAACGTTACTTTGCTAGCTTGAGTATATACAGATGATCTACCTGTCAACATGCATAGATTATTTTTTATATCGAAATATAAGTATAAAGTCGTTATTATTAATGGTTAGTAGATAATATAATCACTAATAAATATCCGTGCGATAATGTATTCATTTATTTAATTGTATTTTTGCAAGGGCTGCAGTAATGACAAGAAGTTAGCTTAAAAAAGCACTTATTTACCAAATGACTACATAAAAAATAAGAATTTTAGTCAATGTCTGTTTGCTTGAGGTAATTTATATGCTAGTGTGTTCCTAAATGGGGACAAAAATGTCTTTCATTAAACATAAACAACATTTTACAGTCTTTCTTTTCTGGTTAAAAACGACCAAATATATTGATGACTCATCTTGCATTTAGGGGCGTTTTTAACGTTTTGTCCAATCAAATGTTCTAGAATTAACATGTCCCGCCCTCATCAACCCTTGCTTCTTTTTTTGCAAACAATTCTAATAATTCTTTGTCTAATTAATGTGTTTTTGTTTTAACAGATATCGTCAAATACTAGAAAAGGCTCTTCAGTTTATTGATGCAGAACAACTTGAGGCACTGAAAGCATTTGTTGAAGCGAGTAAGTACGCTAATATTTATCATGCTAGTCTGATGATATGAATAGAATTGAATCAGATGAGAACATACACATTCCTCATTTCTCACCCTTGCGCAGTGGTCAATGAGAACGTCAGCCTGGTCATATCCAGACAGCTGTTGACAGACTTTTGCACGCAACTTCCAAGCTTACCAGACGGCACTGCGAAAGCCGTTTGTCACTTTACGCTGGAGAAGATCCAGCCCAGAGTCATCTCGTTTGAAGAACAGGTATGTATCATCAAGACTAGTCTCAGCTCAGTTGTGGAATCACATTGATCATGTGTGAGCCAATCTCATACACTTCCAGGTGGCATCGATCAGACAGCATCTAGCCACAATCTATGAGAAAGAGGAGGACTGGAGGAATGCTGCACAGGTTCTTGTGGGAATCCCGCTGGAGACGGGTCAGAAGTAAGACTGCTTTTGTCTTGTAACAAACTGAAGCTGCTCATTTGCATCTGAATATCACCCAAAAGCACTTATGATTAGTTTATGTTGTTCATATGATTTCTGTTCTTATTTTAAAGGCAGTACAATGTGGACTATAAATTAGACACTTATCTGAAAATCGCCCGTCTGTATTTGGAGGACGATGACCCAGTTCAGGCTGAGGCCTACATCAATCGAGCATCTTTACTTCAGAATGAATCCACCAATGAACAGCTGCAGATTCATTACAAGGTGCACCATCAGTTGAACTGTGTAGCGGTATTCCACATAGATTTCTTTAATTTTGGTGGATTTTTGAAGAATCATTAGAATTTAATTGAACAGTACTAATAAACATTTGGGCAACACTTTATTTGAATGTGTTCTTATTACACATTGCATGTACTTAATATTTTAATTGCAATAACTTATGCATAATTACATACAAGTAACCCCAGGGCAAACGCTAATCATACTTGGTACGTGAAATATATATATATTATTGCTTTGCAAAATAAGTTATCCTTGTACAGTATATATTTAAATTAATTTAAATATATTTATTTATAATAAAATTATGTAATTATAAAAAAATAAAAAAATAAATATATATATATATATATAAAATAAACAACTCACACCCTCATAAACATTTTTTTTATTATTTTGGATGTGATTAATCGTTTTGGAGCACTCATATATATGTATGTATGTGTATATATATATATATATATTAATATATATTAATTAATACTATTAATATATTAATAGTATAATAACTTTCTTAAATTAAAAAAAAAACTGCTTTATGCTTTCTCAAACTAATATAATCCATCATGTTTTGCAGGTATGTTACGCCAGAGTTCTGGACTATCGGAGGAAGTTTATTGAAGCAGCTCAGCGCTATAATGAGCTTTCTTACAAATCCATCGTCCACGAGACAGAGCGCCTGGAGGCCCTCAAACACGCGCTTCACTGCACTATACTAGCCTCTGCAGGTACTCTTCATCTATAGCATCACTAACAGTAGACTGCTGGAACTGTGGTTAACCAGTTTCATCCTTATTTAAAACCAGTTGTATTGTCTAATAAGCTCTTAATGTGTCTAAAAGGTCAGCAGCGCTCTCGTATGTTGGCTACGCTCTTCAAAGATGAACGCTGTCAGCAACTCTCGGCCTATGGCATCCTGGAAAAAATGTACCTGGATCGAATTATTCGGGGAAACCAGCTGCAAGAGTTTGCTGCCATGCTGATGCCGCATCAGAAAGCCACCACAGCTGATGGTATTACATAATATTGTATAGTACCGTCATTTATTGATCTCTGCTAGGAAAGGCATCGACTAATACTTGTCTAACGCTTTCAGGTTCAAGCATCTTAGACCGAGCAGTCATTGAACACAACCTGCTGTCTGCTAGCAAACTCTACAATAATATCACGTTTGAAGAGTTAGGAGCTCTTCTGGAGATTCCTCCTGCAAAGGTACCTTTGTAAGGGTTAGGAAACATCTGTTGTAAATGACTGTTTTTGAAAGAAGTCTTTTATCCTATCCAAGGCTGATTATTTGATCAAAAATGCAAGAAAAACATTAATATTTAAAGTATTAGTTTTCTATTGTAATACATTTTAAAATGTAACTTATTCCAGTGTTGTAAAGTCTTCAGTATCACATGATTCTTCCTGCATCTCTTTGTTTTCTCACAGGCAGAAAAAATAGCATCCCAAATGATTACTGAAGGTCGCATGAATGGATTCATTGACCAGATAGACGGCATTGTGCATTTTGAAAGTAAGTTTGGTTTTGGACTGAATATGTTGGATAAAAGATGCATAATAATTTTAATACACTCTGTTATTTCCATCAGCGCGAGAGCCGTTGCCCACCTGGGACAAGCAGATTCAGTCACTGTGCTTCCAGGTGAACAACCTTCTGGAGAAAATCAGTCAGGCAGCGCCAGAGTGGACGGCACAAGCCATCGAGGCCCAGATGACCCAATAAACCCTTCTGATGCTCTTCTGAACACTTTGCTTTCTGTATTCTCATTGGTCGAAGTGGAAAAGACTCCCATTGAGCTTAATTTAACCCAGCACATATGTTCTGTTAAACTTGACCTTTTGGCTTATGAGATGAATATTTTCATAGTTCTGTTCTGTGAGTATCCAATGCTGAATAAACGGCGTAAAAAAAACTTTGTGTCTCCAAAATGTTATCACTTCTTTACAAAAATAATAATCAAATTGCCTCGCTTTTTATGTTTGATTTTAGTGACAAATGTTAAAATCATTTTATGGTGAACACCAAATTGATACTCAAAACTAGCCCAATGGCTTTTTAAGAGGATTCCCAGGTAAAAATATGTTTTTTGGCAGGGTTCCCCTGCTAAAAGTTGAATTGAAGAAAAACATTGCAGAAAGAGCGATAAAGTAGCCTAACTTCACAACACTAATGCAACCTTGTGAATAGAATAGCAATTAATTTAACTTGAAAGTCACTTCACATGGGCCTCAAGTATGCAAGAATGAATACTGTTCAGTTTAGCAATCCAGCCATCATAGAGTTGCATATATATCATCCCTCCCACTAAAGAAAGCATACGTTTATTGAGGCATTTGCATTTTACTTTTTTTTGGTTATTGATAACAAATTACACTCATACTGGTGTTAGTAGTGTTGCCATAGAGTTGCATACTTGCAAACCAATTTGTTTTAAAAATGTCTAAATTTTATTTAGTAGTTACTTGTCAGTGGTGACTACAACAAGTTAATGTCCATATGGGGGGAAAGTATATATGTGAACATTATTAACTGGATAATTAAATATCGAAAGGGCCTACCTGTAGCTGGATTACTAATACAGGGCAACCAGCTAGCCATGCATTACAATAGTCCAGTCTAGAGGTCATGAATTATGAACTAATGTCTTTGCATCAGAAACAGGCAACATGTTTATTAGCTTGGCAAAGTTTATAAGAAAAAAAATACTGTTTTTGTAACATTTGTAACAAAAGGTGCAGTCTAATATAACAGGCACATTTTTAACATCAGAGGAAGTAACAGCACATTCATCTTGATGCAAATTTTAATCTAAGAAATTCTGTGCACTGTTTTTTGATCCAATAAGTAATGTATAATGTATATACTGTCAGAAAATATATTTGTCAGCAAAGTCATCTGATAACCAAAACCCATTAACAGCAAGTATTGTCTGGTATCCAAACATCTACCAGAAAAGTAAAGCCAGAGAAGAACAGGAGACAATTAATGATGGTAAAAAAGGAGCAAAGTATATTGCATATGTTTCAATGCAGACGAACACAACTTCAACAAGTTACTATATCAAAAGCAATAGCACTGAAAAATTACTGCTTCACATCAACATCAACTTCACAACAGCTTTATGAGCACAATAAGAAGAAAATTTCAAACTCTACATAAATAATAATTCATTTAATTGCACAGTTTACAAAATACAATATACAATTAATCAAAATACTAAATGCTAACAAAAAAAGCAGGTTAATAAATAAATCACAAAGCATTTTCACTTTTTTCAGTGTAGTAGAGGTAGATTATCAGCTGTTTCCCCAAAATTCTCTGACACTATAGTAAGGCAAGGCAAGGCAAGTTTATTTATATAGCACATTTCATACACAGTGGTAATTCAAAGTGCTTTACATAGAATG
>JAUCNO010000977.1:434946-456894 GCA_032353835.1 Enteromius viviparus | reverse complement strand
TATATATATATATATATTTTATATATATATATAAAAATATATTTTTATATATATATATATATATATATATATATATATATATATATACACATACACATTTTTGTTGATGGTCCCACAAAAGGAAACCATAGTCACCAATTTTTATATGTCAACTACCCATATGTGTGTGTATGTATGTATATATATATATATATATACAGTATATGTTTGCAAAATATTTACATATTATATTACATATTTATTTATAATAATGTAATGTACTGTATATATACTGTATGCATATATATATATATATACATAGATTTATTTAATATATAATTATACAATTTTATTTAATTATATATGTATGTGTGTGTATTAATATGTATATAATCAATATGCATGGTACACAAATATATAATCTTTCACAAGAAATTCCTATATTATTTTTTAGAATAAAAAGAAAGTGTAGAGTTGTTACCTTTCATATGGAATGAGTATCAACAAACTCCATCTTCCCACTGCAAGTACTGTTCCCACTGTAAAGACTGTCATGAAGCTCCGGTCCCACCAATGCATTTACACTGAAAACTTTCAAACGGATGAATAATTGTATAAAATTAATATATATATTTCGTTTATTTGGATATAATATTTGAGCCTTTATTAATTATGGAGATATATACATATAGTGTATATAGAGGTGACTTTAATAAAATAGCATTGACTTTGATTAACCTTTATTCTTAACAACTTCAGAAGTATTAATAATCCATTAAGTTTTGTACATTGTGCAGTTTAGGTCATTATACATAATTATACAAGAGCATAATGTCAGGACTAGACATTATCTACATGACAAGTGATTTATGTATAAAAATGTGCCACGAGGGGTTTAAAGTATAACCTCAATAATGCTTCATCAAAACCTAATAAATGATTTTGCAGTGCACGTGCAGAGCTGATATCAGGAGGTTTAAAGGTCAGCTACAAGGCCTCGTCCCAGATGGACCCTAGAGGCATGCAAATGGCAGCCCGTAATTTAACATATCTGCTCTTCTCATGCAACCGCACCACTGCAGAACATCAGAATAGAGTAATGATGTTTGCTTCTTCTAGGAATTAAGTACATTTCTGCTACATAACAATAACCAGTGCTTACTTACAAATTGGAATCTGTTACTGGTTCTAAATTACATGACAAAAATTGCAGTTAATGTAATCCTAAACATTTTGGGTAATATGATCAACCTATTTATGATTACTTTTGACCTTACTTATTTATCATGGAAAATCAAAAGAAAAGAAAAGAAAAGAAAAGAAAGAAAATATGGTAAGAGTTTAGTATAGCAACCAATTCTCTATTAATTAGTTGCTTATTAGCATGCTTATTATATTAGTACTTATAAAGCACATGTTCTGCAAAAACGTAAAAACTTGCTGAATGTAGATAAGGGATAGCTATTTTAGAAAGATGTAAAAGAAAAATTACAATAAGTGAGACTTCTGAATAATTTATTGCTGTTGCTTGTATATGAAGTCATGTAATTAATTGTGCTCAGATTACGAGTATATATTACTACTGTAATATAATCTAATTACGAGCACTTCGTTTTTGGAATGAAATGAGTTACCGCCCAACACTGACAATAACTTAGTATCACAGTATAAGGACTAATTCATCCAAGAATTTAAAACATGTGGTCTTTTTACTTTTTCATGGCACTGAAAAGTAAATAATATATTTTAGATTAAATATTCTGTTAAAAAATGAAAAAAACTAATGGTATGATGCTTCAAATGAGAAAGTTTTAGATCTTTTTTTCTTCGTTTTTCTTCAGACACAACCAGAGACCGTTGGAGGTGACGAGGGATGAAGTTCATAAGAACAGATGCCATGTGAAGTTTCCAGAACTTTTCTCCAGTTTTCCTTACCGGGTCAACGTCACGGCAGTGAACTCGCTGGGTCGAGCATCCAGCGCCATCAGCTTCGAGGAGTCTTCAATAGGTACAGTCTATAAACCACACAAAAAAAAAATTGGAAAGTGCTTTCACTCATAAATTGTGTGTGTGTGTTGGTATACACTAACCGACCACTTTATTGAGCACAACTGCTTGTTGATGCGAATTGCTGATCCATGCAGGGGCGTAGCAGCCAATTCAAAAGTGGGGGGAACGGTAAAGTGACGTGATTAAAAGGTGTTCATACAGTATAATGCACCCTGAATAGAAAAACAATGGCCGTTTTACTGCACTACAGCATTGAACACACACTGAATTCTGCGCAAAGTGACTAGGTAAACAGAACAGGTTCTGTTGTCTTCCGACATTAAATCATAACATGGTAACGTGTGATTGATGTCATCGCAACATTATGTAACACATACTTACATTGTGTGTTTTAAAAAAGGATATAATAGTCCTCTGCTTTTTTCTAGGGTGCATTTTTTTACCCCAGACCAAGTGGGTGAACGAACGAAAATTCACAAGAGCAACAAGATTTGAAGCTCATTGCAGATTCGCGCTGTGATTGGCTAAACGGTCGTTCACTCAAACCTAACTAACAAATCAGAGAATACGAGCGGAAATATTGGCGCTAGGTCAAAAAAAGTGCAGGGGACAGAATCACCTGTTTCTAAAAGTGAGGGGGACATGTCCCCCCCGTCCCCATTGGTTGCTACGCCCCTGGATCCATGGTGCCAATCACATGGTGGCAACTCAATGCATTTAGGCATGTTGACATGGTCAAGATAAATCGCTGCTCTTTAAACCAAGCTTCAGAATGGGGAAGAAAGGTGATTTAAGTGTCTTTGAATGTAGCATTGTTGTAAGTGCCAGACGGGGTGGTCTGAGTATTTCAGAAACTGCTGATCTTCTGAGGTTGTCACAACCATCCTCTAGGGTTTACAGAGAATGGTCCAAAAAAGGGAAAACATCCAGTGAACGGCAGTTCTGTGGGCGAAAATGCTTTGTTTGATGCCAGAGGTCAGAGGAGAATGGTCAGAATGGCTGGAGCTGATAGAAAGGCAACAGTAATTCAAATAACCACTTGTTACAACCAAGTTATGCAGAAGAGCATCTCTGTAAACACAACACATCGAAACCTTGAGGCAGATGGGCTACAGCAGCAGAAGACCACACTGGGTGCCACTCTTGTCAGCTAAGAACTGGAAACTGAGGCTACAATTCGCACAGGCTCACCGAAACTGGACAATAGAAGATAGAAGAAAAATGATGCCTGGTCTGATGAGTCTCGATTTCTGCTGCGACATTCGTATGGTTGGGTAAGAATTTGGCGTCAACAGCATGAAAGCATGGATCCATTATGCCTTGTATCAAAGGTTCAGGCTTGTTTTGGTGTAATGGTGTGGGGGACATTGTCCTGGCACACTTTGGGCCCCTTAGTAATAATCGATCATTGTTGCAACGCCACAGCCTACCTGAGTATTGTCGCTGACCTTGTCCATTGCTTTATGACCACAGTATACCCATCTTCTGATGGCTACTTCCAGCAGGATAATGCACTATGACATAAAGCTGGAATCATCTCAGACTGGTTTCTTGAACATGACAATGAGTTCACTGTACTCAAATGGCCTCCACAGTCACCAGATCTCAATCCAATACAGCACCTTTGAGATGTGGTGGAACGTGAGATTCGCATCATGGATGTGCAGACGACAAATCTGCAACAACTGCTATGTCAATATAGACCAATACCTCTGAGGAATGTTTCCAGTACCTTGTTGAATCTATGCCACAGAGGATTAAGGCAGTTCTTAAGGCAAAAGGGGGTCCAACCCGGTACTAGCAAGATTTACCTAATAAAGTGGCTGGTGAGTGTATATATATTTAAAAAAGCCATTTGTTTTGGATGGTTGCTTGAGTGGTTGCTAGGGTGTTGCTACGCATTTGATTATAAAATAACTGCTAGGCCTTCCTGCCTTCAAGTAAAAACCTCCATGTCTTTATAATATTCTAGTGCAAGAATTCACAAATTTTTTGTCAGTTTTTGCAGATGCAAATGCAGACATAAAAAAGATGTATCCTAGTTGTATGTGTGCTATCAGGGTGCCATAAAAATTACCGAAACTATTTTACTGATAAACAGGCAACATTGTTCTGTCTTCTTAGGTTAAGCTGTTCATAGTAAATTTCATTATGCATTCTGAACCATTTTGGTAATTTACTTGTAATGTTACAACTTCCCTGTGTGAACAGGACCTTTTCAAAACTACTGCTAAAGTCTTTTCTGACAATTTACCACATTACCAGTATTTTTGTAAAGATCCTATTTACACATGATCTCATAATGGTTATTTATGTGCGTAAGGTTATTGTTAAGCAGGCCGTTGCAAAGGTGTTCTAGGTACTTAACTAAAGTGTTACTGAACAGTCACATTGCCACTTTAAGAACAGAATGTTCAATAATTCAAAGAGGAAATGAAAACTAGCTTTAAGAGGCAGCCATTTTATCTTAAGCTAATGGTCCAATTTGTCTGATAGTAATTTGTCTGATAGTCAGTTAACCATAATAGTTTCCATAGAAACCAGTATTCCTAAGGGCAGTGGTTTTCAACCTGTGGGCTGGGCCCCCCTAGTGGGCCGCGGCGGTATTGCAGGGGGCCGCCAATTATTATTAACAGAAATTGTAATATTGTTAATATAGAAAAATAAAT
The DNA here is from genome assembly GCA_032353835.1 of Enteromius viviparus. Lineage (NCBI taxonomy): Eukaryota > Metazoa > Chordata > Actinopteri > Cypriniformes > Cyprinidae > Enteromius > Enteromius viviparus. Next base: position 452,236 of record JAUCNO010000977.1, on the reverse strand, counting down.
TCTAGTTTGCTGATCCGTTATGCATATTTTCTGTTTATTCAATACCTTACCAGTTTATTCAATAAAGTCAATTAGCAGCCTTGCTTCCTAGTACTTAGTTAACCCGACACAAAAACAGGATCGTTTAAATTCTTTAGCAGTGGGCCGCAAAAACATATGTGTTTGGCTGTGTGGGCCATGAGTTAAAAAAGGCGTTAAGCAATTTTTGTAAATTGCATTGCTGTTGTTGTTTTTAGCATAGACGACAAATTCAATGGCATTGCCATAAAGAACATACATTCCATAAAGAAAAATAGCACATCTGAAAACACAAATTGGATATGAACTGTTGAGATACACTGTGTTGATGGTCAGTCATCTAGATTGGATTCCAATCGAATATGCACAATTAGATTTGGCCTGACAGTCTGAATGAGGCATTAGTTTACATACTAGAGTTTCCATAGAAATCAATGCTCTCAAGGCTAGTGAAAACAGCAAATAGATGGACCCCAACAAATCATCCTTGATCAATTAGTTCACTAGAAAAACCAAGCAAGTTCAGCTGGTAAACAACGTAAGTTTGAAGGTCAGGAACTAGAAAAGCACCAAATCAATAAATCTGCATGGCAATTCATGCTGGTTTAAAGTGGTCTTTTCACCAGGAAATATCTTGATATTGTCAGCAGGAATAAAATTCATGTTATGTTTATGTTCTTCTTTGTTGTAGGTGATGGATACGGTTACCCTTAATGTTGGTGGCAACTTATACACCACGTCGCTGTCCACCCTCCAACGTTATCCAGATTCTATGTTGGGTGCCATGTTTCGTGGTGACTTTCCCACCACACGAGACGCCCATGGCCACTATTTCATAGATCGAGACGGTCCTTTATTCCGTTACATCTTGAACTTTTTACGAACCTCGAAACTCACTCTACCATGTGACTTCAAAGAAACAGAGCTCCTTCGGAAGGAAGCAGACTTCTATCAGATCGAGCCCTTGATCCAGTGTTTGGGAGATACCAAGCCCCTTTATCCATTGGACACCTTTGAGCAAGTGGTAGAACTTTCAAGTACTCGTAAGCTGTCCAAATATTCAAACCCAGTGGCGGTCATTATCACCCAACTCACTATCACCACCAAAGTTCACGCGCTACTTGAAGGCATCTCCAACAACTTCACCAGATGGAATAAACACATGATGGACACCAGAGACTTTCAAGTGTCTTTTACTTTTGGACCATGTGATTACCACCAAGAGGTTTCTCTTCGGGTGCATCTGGTGGAGTACATCTCCAAGCAAGGCTTCACGATTCGCAACACGCGGGTGCATCACATGAGCGAACGCGCAAATGAGAACACGGTAGAACATCACTGGACATTTTGTAGAGTTGCGCAAAAGGTTGAAGACTGATAGATGCTGGAATCATGTCTGAACATTACATATATTTATTGGTAAAATTTCAAGCAATTTGAGCAGTTACGAGTTTAACAAAGATATGAGTTGCAAACTCGTAATTATGGTAATTCTAAAATTACCTGAACACACTACATCTCCACTGCAGATACTGTTTGAGGTAACTAGTATTGAACAAAATGTAAATGTTTTTTGTTCTATTTGGGCTTAACCTTGTCATGTTTTGTGCATCTTCTCATTCACTTTAGATGTTTGTAGACCAAATGAACCTAAACAATTTCTAGAACTACTATATACCTCATATACCTGGAAAAAAGTGACCCAATTTTTTTTCATAATTGTCAAATCCTCATATGCAACCCAAATCTGCATATATCTGAATGTTAATATACTGTATAATGCATCAGTGTTAAATATACTGTATTCAGTTGTATTTATAGTATTTCTGCTGATATTTTGTCTTGTGATTGAGTCTTTCAACTATAAATGTTTTGCATGATTTTGTGGTATCTGCACTGTTGTTGATTCAGTAATATTTCCCCTTTGAAATATGTGTAAATGATGGAATTCGCATGATGCTCAGTGTTTTGTTGCCCAAAGCTTTGAGCAAACAATACCTCTAATGACCAGCTTCTAGGCCAAATTTTGTAGTTAATGTCCCATTTTAAATGAATTTTAGTCTCAAAATGCATGTAAGACTCGTGTTAGTATGTTTGAAGCTTAGAACATTTATTCAAATTGAAGAATGCATTCATGTGTGTAATGAATTTGACCTACACATTTTATTATTATTTTGTTGTAGATGTCTTTGAATAATATTTAATTGAAAGAACCTTTTGTTTTATTACTGGAATTAATTAAAATGATCCCTCAAATGGAAGATTTTAAGTTAATTTCAAATGCAATAATTTGAATAAATAATAACTGGATTATCTAAAAAAATAAATTGTGAAGGAGGGGTCTTTTGTCTTGAGACTGACATAAAAACCTAATGCAAGATGTTGAAAATGGCATACATGTATAATTTATTTTTAGCACGAGTCACAATCTTGAATTTACGTGTTTCTCTTTTTGTGAATATGGCATTTAAAGCGCCAGTGTGTATTTTTGTGCCACTGGTGACACCAAATAAAATTTCAGTCCATTTGTTTAAGCGCTGTTGCATAGCAACAATAACTCAACCAATGGTTCGGGGCGAGGGATGTTTGTCAGATCAATGATAAACAGGGAAATTTGTTTAAACAATCCTTTTATACATACTGCAGTTTAAGCATTTAAAAATACCAACAGTATCAGTAGTTTAACAAATCATGATAACTAACCACAGAAGAAGCTGCTAACTGGTAACTCATTAGCTATGTTTCGGTGTTTTTTATTAATCATATAAAGCTTTCTACTATAGCCACTAGCATGAAGATTCCCCATTACTAGCATGGCCTATTAGGACTGACAGCTTTAGCATATTTCTGTTAGCTAGCATTGTGGTTTTTTATAATGTACTCAGGATATGTAGTGCTGCCACAAATATAAAAGCGATCTCTACTGGTAATGTGTGTGTGTGTGTGTGCGCGCAGGTGTGCTAGTTCTATTTTGGTATTGTCTAATATATTGTGTCTGTGCTGTAGCAGTTTGTTTTTCTTAAAAAAGGTAAGTGGTGTTTGCTGATGTAAAAGTCACCAGTATTGTGCTAGGGTGGTTGCCATGGAGTTTCAGCGTAGTTGTTTTTAGCATATTACTATGCAGTTGCTAGGGTGCTGTGTGTGGTTGCTAGGTGGTTGCTCACTTTCCTCAGTAAAAGAATAGCCCACCACCAAATCTCTATCATATCTATTTCTCTTTCATCTTTCAATACAAATCTTAGAAATTTCTTAATTAAGAAAACTGAAAGAACACCTCAACAAACTACATGATTAGAAGAATCCAGTTACTGAATGTTGCGCACCCCACCAGTGATGCCTTTCTGTCAGAGGAAGGTTTAGCTGGTTATCATGCTAGCTTCAGCTCCTGCTGGTAGATGCTGCAACTGCACCAACTGCCTGCAAGAAGAGCAAAGAAAGCTAATGCTAGGATGCTAATGCTTCTTTAGAGGTACAGTATTACTGTTCTGCAAATACTATAATATCCAACGTTTTAAAAAGGATGTCTTCTGCATGTTCTTTGTTCATATTATTTTAAGCTTTCTTCATTGCAGAACATGTCCTTATTTCTGTGTTCACTGTCATTGACCCATCCACCAAAACAAAAAAATGGCCGCCATCAGAAGGACAGAGAGGATGCCCCTCCAAACCAAAGTGGAAAAATTATGTATGGTAGTATGGTGTGTGGGTCTATAATGATCAATATGGAAGATAATTTGTTGTAATTTATTTAAAAATATATACAAAAACCGGCTGTTAATTGAATTATATTTGCTGGTCAGTTATCATCGTTTTGTTTAAAGCCGCCATGTCTATGTGACGTCATACAGCCTCATTTCGGCAAAATATGTGAAAAACGTGCTTGATGTCCAACTTCGGTGTTCTTTTGTATTTTTTCAAGTACATAGTTGTAAATTCCAAACATTCCGATGATTATTGTTGAGAATGTACTTCAATCCCATTTGTGGGGGTTGGGTTAGGCCCGCCCATCCCCCACTGCCCAACTACAAATTCTGTAGGAATATAGTATATATATTTTTTTTTTATATATTTTATACATATGTTTATCAAGTTATTTATTAAAGTTCGTGGCAATATTAATATTTATACTATACAAAAATGTTTAAAAATGTTTTGTTTGTGGTTTGTGTTTTTTTTTTTGCCTTTTATCCCAAGTCTCCCGGGAGTTCCGGGGGTCTCCCGTATATTGATAGTTGATCCCTGATGCCCGCGAATTGGATAACATATCCCGGAATATAGACCAAGCGAGCAAGAGCGCGCACGCGAGACATCAATGTCTGCATCGTGCATCTTATAATGCGCATCTTAGAATCTGCGCACGAGACGGAGTGAAAGAGAGAGAGAGAGAAGAGTGACCGTGCGTGCATGTGGAACTGTGCGTGTGCGCCTGTTCACAACGCGTGCTAGACAGCGAGCATCCTGATTGGTTTACTCAGCAAAATGAGCCAATCAGCTTTCAGTGTGGGCGGGATTTTATGCAGCCTACGAGATCGTCATGGCAAAGGGAGAGTGCCCCCCTTAAAAAAAAGAAAATACAAAACCCACTTCACCTTAGATTACACAAATGTAAATAGTTATGTTCTATTCATGTAAAATTAATTTATAAAAGACTTATAGGTCTTATTTTAAATCACTTGCTGTATAATTAAATAGTTCCCATCACCCCCTAAAATTAGTTTTTGCAGGTTGGGATGTCTGCTTTTATGTTACATGCATATTTCTGAACCATCGCCCACAACAACACGAAAATCTTTTGCACTTATCATAAACAATTTTCAACCTAGCTAGCTATTTTCGCGATAGCTCCGCCCCTTCTTTCAGTCAGCCACTCCGAAACGCTCGCCCTCTGAGGCTTTGAGAGCCATTTTTGTTTCATGGCAGAGAGCTCGGCAGCTCTCATTTCAATGCTCTCAGAAGGGACTCGGTAAAAGGTAAGACATTTGAAAAATATCTATGTATTTATTCGGAGGACAAAGCGCGGCCTTACAGCAATATGACATTTAACTTCAAGACGGTTCGCCGTAAAGACTCCATGTATGGCTTATGATCAACTACATTTTAGCCTGGCTTTTTTCGTAACGTTATTAGTTTTTCTCAAGTAGACACCCAAAGTGGGGCTGAAAAACGTCTGCTGTTTTTCAAACGTTTTTATTGAGTCTATCTGAGAGGCAGTGTTCAACCGGTTAGTATCAGACGAATGTTTATCTCCCCTTTTCGCCAGCTGAACGGTCCTCTATTGTATTGTTGCCTCGTCATTTAAAATGTTATTGATTTGTATTTCTAAATTATTGAATACACACCTCTGGTTTCGCACTATCACTTCGCATCTTGCTTATCGTTCGATCTGCTTTAACGCTTTGGTTGCTAAGGAAGATTAGTTTAGCGTGTAAAGACCGGATCTGTGTATTTTCGTATGCACTCGATTACGTCAAACCTCGTGAAGTATCGCAGTTCAGGGCGCTGCGCGATCTAGCTACTAGAAAGACATGTCTGTATTCATGTGTGTGTTGGGAATTAAAAAACAGGCATAGATTGTAAGTATAGATTTCATTACAACTACACAAAAACATAAAACAAAGGGCATGCCTATTTTTTTTTTTTATTGTGTAAAAATTTTATAATTTGCTTGATTTGTTTTGATTTAGGCATATCAACTACAAATTGACAATAATTTGTGTTTATGTGCAAGTTTGCTTAAGTAGCGTCCATCTTAACAATATTAAATTGCCGAAATGTAGCGCTGCGTTTTTATTTGAAATAACTGCTTGAGCGTTTTTAAAAAGAGCTAATTTTATTATTAACGCAGGGTGTTTTAGTGTTCTTTTTAAGGGATTTTAAATTATCACTCTATATGTTCACTATAAATATTCACAATAGTGACGTCTTTAACGATTACGAAATATTCGCACCACAAGCACCGTTAGATGTTTTGAAAAGCAACATGCCAACTTGGTGTCCGTTTTTAAGACAAAGGAACTGAGCTCATGAATTTGGGGGTTGGGTAAAATAAATACTGTTTACATAACAGTGAATGGCAGTTAAATGAGCAATCCACTATTTAAAAAAAAAAGGCTCATTCCCAATTCCCTTAGAGTTAAACAGTTGAGTTTTACCGAAAATTGATCTCTGGGTCTGGCGGTCGCACTTTTACCTCATTGAATATGATTAGACCAATAGCATCTCAAAATTGACCAAAGAGTTGGATGTTTTTTCTATTTAAAACTTGACTCTTCTGTAGTTAGATGACGGAAAATGATGATTGTTTTTTAAGGCCGATACAGCTAGGAACTATACTCGCATTCTGGCGTAACAATCAAGGAACTTTGTTGCCGTACCATGGGTGCAGCAGCCGCAATGATAGTACGCAGTGTCCGAAAATAGTCCCCAGCATTTTCAGGTGCTGTGCAAATTATTCAACGTTCAGTATTCAAACGAAAGTATCAAGTATTCGTCCAAGCCATGGTATTGAAAAAGTATTACGTATGTTTAGTCGTAAAAGTCATACACAACGTTTTTGACAGTAAACACATTCCTTTGATAAGTAGCCGTGGTATAAGCTGATAAATATTCCGGTATAGTGTCACACCGCCGCCGGCGAGGTCGTCAAAATTTGCTCTTGCTGCCCTGCCAAGCGGTGGACTTCTGCATTCTGACTGGTTGCCGCAGAACTGCGTCTTAGCTCATTACCATAAAGTTAACCTGATTTCAAGTCTCCTCGATGCTCTCGCCGTCCATGACGTGCTGCCAGCTTACATTTAAAATGAATGACTGCTACTTTGACGCTCTCGCCGGTGGCGGTGTGACCGTAACTGCCCCTCCACATCCGTCGTGCAGTATTGCACTGACCGTTGTGGTTTATCCATTCTGTAATTAACGTACATTATTTAACAACCCCTATCTCGATTAACAATCGCATTGATTTAACGCTAAACTGAATTTACCTGGTCTCGGGTAACAGTCCTCCTCCGGTCTCTGAATAGGTCGTTTTCTCCTGTTCATTTGGTCTCTTTTCTTATCGCCATAGTTTTTTCTCCCTTCCAGTACACAGCCCACACTAGTCCGTGCTCGCGCTCTCAAATCAAACACCACCGTCGTCTTGCGCTTCGTGGGTGACATAAGTGCATTGTCACAGTAATCCAAAAATCATTGTGAAAAAAACGTGACATGAACTTTAAAATGAATTAATAGAGGCTTTGAGGTAGAGGATTTTGCCTCTATAATTTTTTGTAATCGAGTTACTGGAGGAGTAGCTTGTTGTGGGCTGGGCGACATATATCGAACGATATATTATGCGCATCTAATCAGTAAAGCAGGCTCTTTGATTAGCGCTAAATCTCCATTAGCTGTTTTTAAATGCAGCGCCAGCTTATGAACGCGGAGCCGTAGATCACTGACAAGCTACGCGATAGTTTCGCGGGGGATTCAGTAGCGCAGCTTCTCAGTGATCTACGGCTCTGTGTATAAGCTGGCGTTCCTTTTGAAGACAGCGGACGGAGATTTAGCGCTAATCAAAGAACCGGCTTTACTGATGAGATGCGCACAATAAATCGTTCAATATATATCGCCCAGCCCTAGCTGCATGATACATATTGTGTGATATGTAATATTTACAATAAATTATTCAATCTATTTGAGAGGCAATATTCAGCCAGTTAGTATCAGACGAATGTTTATGTGCTTTTCACCAGCTGTTGTTGCATCGCCATTTGAAATGTTTTTGAATGAATTTCAAAGTATTGACGTTTACTTTTACAAACCTCTGGTTTTGCAGTGTCATGTCGCGATATGTGCAATTGTTCACTGACAAGAAGCGCAAAACCACACTAATAATGAACGTGATTTTGTGTACTTTGTCAGCAAACAACGGCTCTGTGTCATAAATGCTGCTCAATGTGAAATCACGCATGTGATGCCATTTACCACTGATAATAAAACCAGCTTTACTGACAAGATGCGCATTAAAAATCGCACAATATTTATCTTACGGCCCTATCTAGCACCTCTAGTGGTATTAATGAGAATGCAATGTGTAGTTGCTAAAGGCATCAAGTAGCTATCATAGCTAGAAGTGCTTGCATGCTGTGTACTCTCCTGCAGCATTAGATCCAACACTAATCAAGAACAGCTGCCTCTTATGTTCAGCTAATCCTGAAGACTTTGATATGGTTTTTCAGGTGTGTCTGATTAGGGTTGGAGCAAAACCCGACAGGACAGTGGCACCCGGGAGTGGAGTTCAATAGCCTAATAACCTCTGTTGAACATTCAGTTCCCTTAACAAAGAGCAAAGGATACACATAAAGCTAGCTTGCAATCAGATTTTTCACCAGTTGAGTCTTTCAGCTAGTGTAGTTCATTGTTTGCTTACACCTAGTATTAACATTCATTTATGTTGGGTGGGGCAACTACACAAGTGTAAACATGATCCAAAATGTTTTGCAATCGGGTCAAAACGTCAGAAACATAAACTTAATTTTGTAAATTAAAGTAGGTAAATAAAGTAGGGCTAGGCGATTTAATCGTCGAATAATTCATGAGCATTAAAGCAGGTTCTTTGATTGGCTGTAAATCTCAATCAGCTGTTTTTTTTTAAGTGAGTGGCAGTTGATACACAGAGCCGTAGATCACTGGCGAGCTACACAATTACGGAAATGAATCGTTCGTGATTCTGAAGATGATATTGAGTAGCTCGTCAGTGATCTACGGCTCTGAACCGGCTTTTCGACGATTCAATCGCCCAGCCCTAGTAAACAAGACGCTTTTGCCACACTGGCTGAACACTTGCAAGTGGTTCCTCGCAAACCAGGTGCAAACATTTGCGTACGGACAATCCAATGTTTTGTTGTTGTTTTACAGAAAAAAAGATATGAAAAAGAGTTATGCAAAGAAAACAGGCCAACCAATGTAATATGAGCTTATTCCAGTTTCATGGGCCACTGCTGATATGCAATCTAGCATTTTAGTGGCAGCCATTTTGTCAGTTGTCATTGTTTGGATTGCTGTTATCTGCCACAGTTATTTTTGGTATTCACAGTAAATTAGTTGGTACTTACTCACAGATCTCTTAAGCTGCATAAAATTCTCGGTATTTCTTGTAGACTTATTAGATTATTTTCTCCATCTTCTAGACCAGCTGAAAAATTTAAAATAGGAGTTTGGACTCCATTTAGGTTGGTATACGCTCATTTCACTTTTGGTGTGAATAGATCTTTTAGATGTAAGCTAGATGTTACTCATCTCACATTTATTTTACATGGTTATTATTGAGAAATATGCTCCATTGTCATACCGTCCTATTGTCAGCCTGAGATTGTTGATTCATGATATCATCATGCTAATTTAATTATTTACAGACTTGCCTTTTAAGCTGGGAGTGAATCAACTCCAAGGTAAGGCTCAAAGCAGCATGATCTTAGTGTAATCTATTGTCTAACGCAGATCTTTTTAGTCTAGTAGAATATGTGTGTCATGCCATAATATTTTTTTAATATGACAAATGATCACAATTTCATGACAACATTAAAATAGGCTAATTACAATGCTTTCCTCAGTTTTTCCTGAAACCTAGACACATCTACATTATCACATTTACATTAACAAAGAACACCATAGACTTCAGTCTAGTGTGAATGTATGCTTACACCGCTGTAATTAGATAAGCTCCTACGCTTATATTGCGCAAACATCTGAACTTTGCTTATGATGAGAGAATTTGCGAGAGCAGTTAGCGAGCGCACAATGAGCAATAAAACTTCAGAGTTAGCGATGACTCATCTAAATGCCTCTGACTGGCCATTGAATTCATAGAGCCGTAGATCACTGACAAGCTTTGCAATATTCCATTCAGTTTCACAGATGCTTCATTTGCGATACTGAACGGAATATTGCGTAGCGATGGTGATCTACAGCTCTGTGTATTAACTGCCGCTCCATTTGAAACCCAGTGATGGATAAGGTTGTGTCGATAGACGATAGTATCGTGTATCGAAGATAGTCGGTGATATTCGTCGATACCAGATGTCTTTATCGATAGTCAAGGCGAAATTGTACTCATTCTCCTATTAATGTATAAAACTATTATTATTATTATTATTATTAGGCGGCCTATTATTATTAGGCTACCATTATCGAATTGCCCCGCTATTTCACATACATGTGCCGCACATACACGCAAATGAGGCTCCTCCTCCTCATTGGAAATATTTTAAAAACGCACTCTAAAATTAAACCCACAACAACATTTAACTGCAGAATGGTAAACCTTTATTTACAAATTACAAGTTCTAAAAGAGATGTCTTTGTATCTTGAACAGCTATGAATGAACATGAAACCGCATCGTCTACAGCACATAAACTAAAAAAACATTGTTGCTTGTTCTTCATCAACGTTATAATAATAATAAAAAAAATTTTTTAAATGCAGTTAATAAGTTATCAATCTAAAACAGGGCTCGTCGTGGGACGCGCGGTCTGGAGTGCTGTGACATATGTAGCTATCAGTTTAATTTAACTTTACTCCAAAAATATAAACTTAATCTTTAACGTGTTCGTTTATGTCCAATATTTAGTGTTAAACTGTTGCTCTTTAAAATAAATCTACATTTGATTTTGTCTGATTTTTAGACTGATAACATCTCAGAGGATGAGTGTTACCTAGGGGTTAGTGATAAATCACATGCCGTAATCGTGCGAATATTGTCAGTACAATTTGTTCTCTAATCAGCTGTTAATCTCATCAGCTGCTTTCAAATGGAGCAGCATTTACTACACAGAGCCATAGTTCAGTGATAAGCTGTCTGGGTATTTGGAGTTTCTGTGTTTAGTAGGGCTGAACAATCATGATCTTTCATGGCCGATTCTTATTTATTTATCATTATTATTAAGCAAACTGGCTGATACCGAATTTTTTATTTTTTATTTTTTCCCTTAAAGAAACATGAACGAATGATAGTCTACATAAACAAGGCATTTAACAGAACAAAATGTATTTTGGCTATTGAAACCAGTAACTGTAGCCATTTGAAATAAACAGCAGCAAGTACATTCCTTTTAGCTTTTATTTTAAATTGAGTTGAAACTATTTAAACTGTTCTTAAAGGGGCACAACACCCCCCTGTTTCAGAAGTGCTTTTTCACACCTCTGGTTAAGGGGTGGGGGTAGAGTGTGGAGACAAGGCGGAGACTGCATTAAAGGGGGAGTGACAATAAGTGAATAAATTTTGCTAATTTGCACATTGACATTGTAAACACACACACGTTGGCAAGATGGACAGCGACACCGAGTGCAGCAGCTACAGCGGTTCTTAGAGCAGTGTTGAAGTGGAGGACTTCCCACACTTTGTTCAAAATCCTGACAGTGCTGGTCCACTGCTATGGCGGCAAATCTATGCCAATAATACACGAGCGCACCACTGATGCTGGCGCGCACGCTGAATCACATACGCGAGAGGAAAACAGATCTACATGCGAAGAAACGGGAGCTGTGAGCTCATTTCAAAACCGGTGCAATTCAAGCACTCTGCGCACAATTCAATTCAGCTGCGTCATGAGCTCAAACATAACTTTTAAAACGGGATGCAGGAAATGGTCGCAAAAAGCACAAAAATTACCAATTTCCAATTTTTTTGTGACATACATTACTATTTTAAGCAAACAACAGATGTATACATATACAAACAACAAACACGTGTTTTAGGCTTTTGTGACGCTTTAAAAGAAAACATGTAATTAATTGATTGAAATTGTGAAATTAAAGGCAACAACTTAGTCAAAACAACACAATCAACACACATTCAACAGTCCAAACAAAGATTTTACTTAATCAGCATATGCTATAAATAAATGATTTGATTGAACATTTTAGAGTAATGTTTTGTGCAGGGGGTGCTACAGCAGGAGCTTTTTTAAAATCATATTAAGTCTATGAAATTAAGCTAAAATAAAAATCATACTGTACAGAACAGACATGCACTTCAGGCTTTTCAAAAGTGCATTCAAATTCTTCTTTATGAAAAGAAGCCTTTCAGCTTTGAAACAAGTTAATCTGTTTAGTTTCTCATCTAGCACGCGAAAAGCTGTGCTAAAAATTCACAGTGTAGTATACGCCTGTGCAGATATGCTCATGCAATTTCAGCAAAGCGGCTCTTATTTGTGCGCCAGTACACCAATGACTGTTTGCGTGAATTCTGCAGATAAACAGCTCTGATTCTTGAATGAAACAAATCTGTTCAGGGCAGTTGTGGTGCTAAGGTGTTGATTTTCTACTTTATTGCTTAATAATAAAGTAATTTCAGTGATTTAAGTATTGAGATTTTTAGAATTTTGAGTATCCTGTCCCAAATGTGTTTCTTAGCCTTTATAATTTGAATCATCAATCATCATGGAGGGCATGAATTTGCTTGGGAAGCAATGCTGCGTGGGATATTAAAACTTGTCTTCATTGATTGTATCTGGTGTGTTTTGTCTAACTGCACTGGAAGATCTTTTCACTTGTTTATGCTTGAAACAAATTAAAAATCTGTCAACTGCTGTATAGTCTTGCATAGAGGTCTGGAATGCGTGTAATACACGTTCATTGGCCAAGGCCTGCTCATGAGGCCATTTGACCGACATTTCAAACAACCAATCACAGTTTGTCTCATCTTGAAATGTTGCCACAATAACATACCAGTGTGTAAAACTCATATTTTAAAGACTGTATGCCGTGCAATTTAAACATTTTGCATACTTGAAAATCATTTAGCATTTAGTTGATCCTGATAAGCACTTGTTGTCGCAGTTGTAAACACGACGGCTTTCATCTTTCAGGAGGGAACGTTAAAGAATGTGACGCACTTGTCTCCCGAAAATCCTGTATGTCTTATGACGACTTAGGCCTCGTTTACACTGCAAGTCTTGCCCAATTCTGATTTGTTGCCTATATCCGACTGTTTTTTTGGGGGGGGTTTACACATTTTGGGTTTTTTTTTAGAATGTGAACCATATCTGATTCCTGTGTTTACACTTGTCATATAATATGAAGCATCGCGCATTCGTTGTTGTCATTTACCGCCTTTTTCAATCACGCAGTGAAAACTGGATAAACCAATCGGTTGGTCGCCGTGCTGCGCCAACCAATGGCTGTGGCTCCTGCCGAACCTTGCCAGAGTGCGCGCTATATATTGTGGCCACTTCGCCATAGGATTCAGGTTACTTCGACTGAAGCGACCTGGGTTACAGAAGTAACCTATTCGTTTCCTGTCAACACTTCATTCATACTGCATCTGCTAAGAAACTATGGGAACTCAGTTCAATCCCGCTGCTTTGTAAGGGAAGATTGATCAATGTATGACAGCCAGCCCAGGTGAAAGACTCGCATCTTTCAAGACAATGCCTCGCATATGTATTCATATTGTCCTTATACTTCTAGGCGTGTGAGCCTGAGCTCGTGGTTTGGGCGTGTGACGGCCAAACACAGAGAGTTAGTTGTTTCAAATATAAAGGCTTTTGATTTGGACTCATACTGCAAGTTGCAAGAGCTTTTACTCCTATCGGGGCAGTCTTGAAAAGCATTTGCTTCGAGACTGGTAGCCCTTTAGAGCAGACGCTGAAACAGATAAACAGCTGGTCAAACAGATAATAAGAATATCCTTGCCCATAGTCTGGCCTGCTATAAGGTCGTGTTGGGCTGAGATGGCTCCCACGTAGGCCTTATGGGTGGATGGGGAGTGTCCCCTATCCAGCAGGTATTGCAGAAAAGAAAGTATCAAAGATACATGACATGATGGGTTTTCGTTTGCGCTCTGCGCATCAACTTGAAAGTCCTTGAGAGGTCCCATCTCGTGGAATGATCCATGGGTTTGACCAGGAAAATTACCGCGTCCATGCATTTTGTAAAAGTACCGGGGGCCAGGGAGAGACCAAAATGCAGGACCTTGTATTGATATGCTGTCCCCTCGAAGGCGAATCTCAAGATTGGCATGTGATGAGAAGTACGCATCTTTCAGGTCTAGTGAGAACAGCCAGTCTGTTGGCTGTATTTGCGAGACGATGGCTTTCAATGGGAGCATTCTGAACAGACGTTTTATTAGTACGGGATTCAGACGTCTCAAATCGAGTATAGGTCTCAGACCACAATCTCGCTTGGGGACTAAAAAGTACCGGCTGTAAAACAGTTTTCTTTTTTTGCCGGGGGATCATTTTTATCGCCACCCTTTAAGAGGGGCTCGCAACTTAAGTGAGGACGACGCCACTGAACAGCCAGCTTGCAAAATGAAGGGTATAACCATGTTTTATTATTCCCATAAACCAATGTGAAACCCCGGGAATGGCTTGCCAGGCATTCTGCCGTAGGGATAAGGGCTTTATTATATGGAGTGCTTTGTCGCTGCTTAGGGACATACAACTTGTTTGTGAGTGCTTTTGAAGGACCATGTGTTTGCAGCTATTATATTGTCAAACCCGGAGCGTTGCAAGGTAGAGGACCAAAACCGAGCAGCTTTTGTGGTCCGGCCATGGCGAGACTTTTCCCCTCCCTCTTTTCAACATGTAGATCATGAGGACGCCAGCCATAGATTTGCCGATAGCCTGGGCAGTAATCTTGGATGCCCTCAGCACCAGGTCCGTCACACTCCTCAGAGAGTGTTTCGGCGTCAGGTTCTACAGCTGTAAGCAGTTTGGCCTGAAACACGTGGATGTCCGCCATTGAGTGAAGGGCCAAAGCTGCCTGCCCGGCATAGGAAAATGCTTGACCAGCAAGAGCAGAAGTGGTTCGGGCTTTGCTTTCTAGCCAATAGCAGAAGACTGACAGAGGTGGTCGGCCACAGACTGTCGCCATCGAGTGTCGCAAAGGCAGCAGAGGCGACGTTTCGGAGTCTCGCAGACTAGGGATTGGTTTATCCAGATAGCACTGTACTAACCAATGGCCGTTCTGTTCACTGCGGGATTGAAAAAGGCTTCAGTTAGGAGGAAAAAAGGATAGCGTCTTGGCATACGCAGTACGAGTAAAGTGTCGACAGGGAATTGCTTGTTTGCCAGGTTTCAAAGTCCAAATCTGCGCTGAAACAGTGTTAATTGTCAGCTGCTCAGTAACATTCAAACGCTTTTTTTAAATAAAATAAGAAAATAAGTTTGCACCCAACTAGACACAATAGACAGTTCAAATAAGTGTGTAGGTCCTCCTTCAGGTTTAGTCAAATACTTGTGAAATAATTTAGTTGGCCATTAGTTGTTTAAAGGAGAAAGCAATATCTTTGTCATAGTATGCCTTCCATTTTAAAGGCATAGTTCATCCAAGCATAAAAATTCAGGCTTTTCTAAAAACTCACCTTCATGGTGTGCCAAACCTGAAAGACCTTTGTTTATGTTCGGAGCACAAATGAAGATATTTTTTTATATCAATGCACGATATATCTGCCGCCATATGTATGTATCGGCTGATAAATGTTTGCTGTTATCGGCCCTATAAGACAATTTAGCTGATATCTTAAAGCTAAAATACTGTATAAAGTATTATTTCCTTTAGACACACTTCTGATTAAGACTTTATGCAATCATGGTTTTGAAATGCTTAAAGGTTAAGTTCACCCAAAAATTAAAATTCTGTCATTAATTTTTCACCCTTGTGCCGTTCCAAACCCATAAGACCTTCGTTCATCTTCTGAACACAAATGAAGATATTTTTAATGAGATCAGAGAGCCATCTGTCCCTCCATAGACAGCACTGCCAGAGCCCTGCAAAATGACCTCCAGCAGGCCACAAATGTGCATGTCTGCTCAAACGGTCAGAAACGGACTCCATAAGGCTAGTATGATGGCCCGACGTCCACAAGGTGGTTGTGCTTACAGCCAAACACAGTGCAGGATGTTTGTCAGAGAACATCAAGACTGGCAAATTCTCAGATGAAAGCTCCGATGATGGCCCACCTGTTCCCCAGATCTGACTCCAAATGGGCACATCTGGGACATCATGTCTCGCTCCATCCACCAACGCCACATTGCACCACAGACTGTCCAGGAGTTGGATGCTTTAGTCCAGGTCTGGGAGGAGATCCCTCAGGAGACCATCCTCCACCTCATCAAGAGCATGCCCAGGCGTTGTAGAGAGGTCATACAGACACGTAAAAGCCACACACACTACTGAGCCTCATTTTGACTTGTTTTAAGGAAATTACATCAAAGTTGGATCAGCCTGTAGTGTGTTGGATGGAGAGTGGGATATTAGAAATAAATAAATGCATTTGGTTAAGTTAATAGAGTGCTTCAGTTTACAGCTGAATTTTAGCTCAGTGCACACAACTTAACCAACAGCGCGCAACATTTATAACAGTGATTGGAAATGCTGCGCATGTAACCTTCTAATGAGAACATCATTTTAATAAAACGTTATGATTTCTTTGAATTTAGTTGCCATTTTTCAGCATGTTGTCATAGGAAGAGCCAAGACGATGTCCACAACAGGAGTTACACATTCTAACTGTAGCACAATAACTGTCTCATTTTGTACAAGTTGTAATTTTATCTAGTATAAATATCTGATTAGTCTCTTTTGAATTGTAAACGTGATACTTGACCGTATACCATTCCTTTTGCACTCAAACTTAATTTGAAGTATATCAGAGCCTTAAAGAATTTCCTGTGGCTGGTGTGAGCACTGGTCAGTGCTTGGAATATGGCTTGGTATCATTTAAATATTCGATACTGATACCTTGACTTCAATACCGGTTCCTAAACTATACCTTTTTTTTTTCTATACCAATTTTATGAACTCTAAAAATTACTTTTTGATCAAATGGAATCAGTGGATCTGGGTTACTGAAATATCTTCATAACTATTTGAACACAAATGAAACTCAAACACAGTTGAGTGATGAAAAACAGCTGTCCATCTCTGCATTTTTGACAGCAGTCAGTGAGCCAAGAATAGATCTTATCTGAGAGCTAAATGATCTTGATACGCCTTGGTTCTAAGATGGAGAGTGGTTTAACACAAAACATAAGCAGAGCGTATGCAGAACAGGAGCAGCGCACGCCAATTGTGCTTTCATACTGGCAGCTTACTGACGTGAGCAGTGTGAAACTCGACATGTTCAAACGTCCAAGTCACCTCAGATGTGAACGCACTTTTAGCAAACAGG
The DNA here is from genome assembly GCA_032353835.1 of Enteromius viviparus. Lineage (NCBI taxonomy): Eukaryota > Metazoa > Chordata > Actinopteri > Cypriniformes > Cyprinidae > Enteromius > Enteromius viviparus. The sequence continues at coordinate 435,068 of JAUCNO010000977.1, read as the reverse complement.
GATTTGAGAAAGTGATTGGCGCACTGGACAAGAGATACCAAAATCAAATATACTAAGTATATGTTACATCCTGCTTAAATGTTTTGGGACAACATGTAAAAATATAAAAATGGGTATTTGTT
>JAUCNO010000977.1:397969-411297 GCA_032353835.1 Enteromius viviparus | reverse complement strand
CATTTCAACAGGATAAATTGAATATTAACTAAATGTATGGGTCTAGGTAAAAAAACTTCATTTTCATGAAAACTATTAAAATGGATTTATAGCGTTTTGGAAAAGAGCTCCTCATATATATATTACTTTGACACAGTAATTCCCAAATAAATTGTAAAAAAAAAAATCATACAATGTGATTTCCGGATTGTTCTTTTTAGATTATTTTTAGATTCTCACAGTGGAAATGCACCTATGCAAAAAATTGTAGACCACTCCATAATTTCTAAGTAAGAAAACTTGCAAAATCACAGGTTGATTAAATTCTTAATTACCTCACTGTATATATATATATATATATATATATATATATATATATATATACCCTTACTTATAGTGCTTACAATTGGCAGAAGTTATTTCTTTTCCTGCATGACAGTGTCATTATCAACACTTCTGCTTTTGTTTGAGGTATGGATGTCCAGCAAAATCACTACAGTTAGTTGTACCGGTAACACACCCTGGAAGAGTTACCACAAGTAATAATAACTTTAAACGGTAACACTATATTCTGATACTTCACTTTAGATATTATACTAACAGTAACTTTGCAACTACATGTCAACTAGCAATCATTCGAGTATTAGTAGACTGTCTGACTATCAGAAACTTAGCAAGTATATGTCAACTTATTCTACTAACCCTAACTCTATCCCTCACATGTAGTGTGAACACTAACCTTGCTGGAGCACAGAAGAGGAAAACATGATGTCACGTTTTTGTTTTGCTCCAAAACCAACAAAAGTGATAGACCTGTTGAACAATAGGCTTAGGACCACCACGGACCAAACGACTCACAATTAAAATCCACAAAGTAAACGGAGTGATGGAATCCATTGCTGTCAGTGAGAGCGCCGCATTTCCTGAAACCGTCAGACTATAATGACTTAAGCGTGCTCCGGCATGAATGCTGAAACCCTATGTGAGTGCAGGTCAGAGGGGGAGTGGGGATGGGTAACAATAGTTCTTGGGCCGGTTCACAGCAACCATGCCTAGTGTGAGTACACACGTAGTTGACATGTAGTAAACGTAGTTACAAAGTTACTTATAGTTAGTAGAATGTCTAAATGGACTTTCGAAATAAAGTGTAACCCTTTAAACTTGTGAGACTTAAAATAGAATTGTTATTTTAGCATCTAGTCAGCAATTATATTGAGTTGTGTAATAAGTTTACAGCTGTTCTCATTTTGCTGCATCCAAAAACACATCATGACTTACTGTCACATGACGAACCTTGACTCATCTAAGATACGATCTCTCAACAAACATCATGTCATCTTTAACATTTAGACTGCCAAAAATAATCAGTGTTTATCAACATTAACCACTCACTAGTAAATATTATCTCTGCAAAACAAGTGCTATCTCTTTTTTGTAAACCTGACAACACATGGCCAAATGTTTGTGGTCAAAAATATGCAGCATTAGCAGGAGGTTGATGGGAACTCAGTGAGACGGCAACACCTGTGGAAGTGCTTAGTGCATACTTTGCATAGTTAAACGCAAATTTGGGACTAAAGGATTTGGCATATGCATGGTCATTTGTCCAGCTTTCCCCATTTAAAACGCTCTTCCTGCGACTTTCCTGGGATTCGGCAGACAGACCATATTACTAAACGGATATTTGCAAGAAGCTGAAGTCTTTGAAAATCTTTACGCAATTCCTATTAAGTGTGCATTTTTCCTCAATGATAAAATGTATCTTATATTATCTATTAGACATAAATATGTTTGGATTTTTTTCATTTATTTTTTTTTCATTTTAAACTGAACTTATTAGTACTTAAAAGTGTACATATTTAAACCTAATAGGCACAAAAGTGTACATTTTGAAAAGGTCCCACCCCAGTAACAACTTTTGTATCTTTATTTATAGAGTGTATCTAACATAGCTTACATAGAAATCTGATTTAACACCATTTTAATGGATGTTTGATAAAAAGCTATAGTGATATAAATCCATAACTTTGGAATCATTGCTGTTTCTTGGGTGTGACGTTTATATTCCTCATAAACTACGAATATCACAGTTTCTGGGATTCACTAGAGGCAATATGGGAGTAAATCCAAAAATCTATTTTTAATGCGATACTTGAACACAGTTTGGAAATGCAGTGTTGAGTGTTCATGTGATCCATTAATGCTGATAAGGCAAGAAAGCATATAAATAAAAAGCCAACACTGGCAAAATGTATTTCAAACTAAACGCCCTGCTGCTTTACACCACAGAAGTTCTGATTTTCGCTTTTGTGAGGAGCGCAAACCATTCCACTCATTTCATCATCACTGTAACTATGTTATTCAAATATATTTCATACGCCCTTGAGTAACTCTCAACAATGGATGAATCATGCTTTTGAGAAGCCACAAAACTGATTTCATTTTAGGATGTGGAAGTTATTTGAAACAGAGTGAAAAGATACAGCATCTCATAGTTTCCTGGAAAGTCCTTTTTGGTGGGTAGTACACAACTTCTGATGTGACACTAGACATCAGTGTTACCAGATCTTGCTGATAACACTGACTGTGTTTTATAATTAGACAAGCAGTATATTAAAGAGAATTTTGAATGTGCAATAAACTCTTGTGCAGATAGAGCAGAAAAATAACATGCTCATGTCTAACAACTACTAAAATAACCTTGTTATAACACCTATGCCGTATTTCTCTTTGGTGGACTCTTTTGGCACACAATATTTTGACCACTTCCTGCTATAGATGTGTAGGTGGAAGTTGTGAAATGCTAATCAAAAGCCAAATGCTGATTATAAACCAAAGATGGCCAGTGCAAAGCTTCATGTGCCTTATTGCTATTGTACTCATTTGTATATCGTATTGGATAAAAAAATTAAATGATTGAATGTAAAACAGATTCAGAGTGTGTTAATCAAAAAAAACAAAAAAACATTCTGGTCTCATTTTAGTAGTGTAATATAATTTGAAGGATTACATTATTTAAACATTAATTACACACTGTAATTGCCGTGTTATTAATAGTTATACATCTGTAATCTCTAGGATGAGATCACATTCTACAAACCGTGCTTTCATCCAGACCCCTCGCTCTCCTTTCTCTCCAGAGGTTCAAGACAAGCTCTGCCCGGTTCAAACAACAACAGCACTGTTTCCTGCACAGTGCTTGTACAGCGGGATGCTGCACCATGACTGGGTTCCTTTTTTTCCAGGCCAGGCTTCACTGGAGGAGCCGGCGAGGCATGACACTGATGCAGTGCAAGGCAAACAGTGGAACTGGCCGCAAGACCACTATGACGGGCCCTCAGCTGTAGACTACTCAAGGGCTACATTGTTTTGTCGGCTTGAAATTGGCACAATCAAGCGAAGGGTAATGTATTACGTAGCATTTAGGTATAGGCTTTTGGTGGTTTGAACCACAACTTGAAGCCTGATGTGTACATTTTTACTAGCACTAAAGAACTTTGACAGGAAGCGAACACATGGAATCTCGCCAAAAAGGCAATGAGAGTGAACAGAAATTGGAGAGAACAAATTGATCCCCAGAGCAAATTCTCTATGTCATAGTGACATCATTAAAGGAAAGATTCTCAGAGAATATGTGCAGTTTAGCTCCATGATGCTCATATCTACAATGTAGATAACTGTGGTAGACCAAAACACGATTAATGACCATTTCATGTGTTTTCTTGATAGTCAAGAGAATTGTCCTTCCTGAGGTTTCCCACCATTTTCGAATAATATTAAAAATGAATTACGACAGTTTGTTTATTGAACAAGTCATTGTGGTTTAAAACCATCTGCTTACTGTTGCACATCCATCGTAATAATGGATATGATGTTATTTTTATGTAGATATAATCTGCATGTGAATTAGTGTGAGAAATGACCCATACAGTATGCAAAACACAAGTTATATCTCTTAATTTGTTGACAGAAGGTAAAATAATGCCTGAAAAATCTACTGCTTCTGTCAAAATGCTGGCATGTGCATCTGATGGGCACTTTACTATCCCATGAGGCCATGGAAGAGGATTTGTGAAGACAGAAACTGTGTTGTCTTTACCCTTCAAATTGTGAATTGAAAATATGCCTAATGCAATCGCGTCAGTTTCCCATATACAGCAAAAACATTTTGTGCTCATGAGGTGGTTTTTCAGGCAATTCTAAAAATAAATATTTTGCAAAAAAAATGTAATTGCTTAATGGAAACATTAATTAGAAGGCTTCCATCCTGCAGAATTTAGCACCAACCCAAAATGAACACTAAACCACAAGTTGAGTTGTGAAGCAGGTTGGAACTTAAGTATGCAGGATAGTGGCCTTCAAGGTGCAAGGTTTGCAACTGAGATTTGTTTCCCAACCTTGTTCCTGAAGCCCCCAAAACTGAACATTGAACATGTAAATTTGTCAGTCACACCCATTTCAGTCTCTACTAATGACCTGAATCAGGCATGTTTGCTTAAGAAGACATGCAAAATGTGTAGTGTTGGGGGCTCCACAACCAAGATTGGGAACTATTCTGTTGGAGTTGGTCTGTCCAATCCTATACCCTACAGAGGTTATCTCAAATCTTAAGATGAACCAGCTACTCCAGTTCTTTGGGATTACTGTAAACTTCCAGGCAAATCTGTTGAAGAAAGTTGGATTTAAACCCTCCAAGCCAAAATACTTTACTAATGAATTATAGAAGCAGAACTTACCCAATACAATCACAACTGTTTTCAGCAAGCTCATCATAGTGTCCCGGTTCCGCCGTTGACCCGAGCTGTGTCGGGACATCCTCATGGTTCGCTGACGTACGTACATAAATATGTGGGCATATAGAACAACCATCACCACGAAGGTGACCAGGTTGAAGATCGCCCAGAAGCCCAAGTAGGAGTTGCTGTAGAGGGGAGCCATGTTGGAGCAAGTATCAATAGCACAGATGCAGTTCCAGCCGACGCTAGGAATGGCACCCATGATGATAGACATGGTCCAAATGATGACAATAACTACAACTACTCGTCGATTGCTCATGCGGGTATGGAGCTGCATGCGAAACACTGTTATGTGGCGCTCAATGGCTATAGCTAGCAAGTTGGCAACTGAGGCTGTAAGGCTTGTATCGATGAGACCTTGGCGAAGCAACCATGTGCTGACCGTTAGTCTTCTCGTATTGGGTCCCGTGTTAAACATCAAGTAGAAATAGGCAAGTCCTGCAAAGAAGTCCGCGGCAGCAAGGTTAGCCATTAGATAGTAGATTGGAAAGTGAAATCGACGGTTGATGTAGATGGCCACCATCACGAGCAAGTTTGCTAGCATAATAAAAATACAAACTGTAATCCCAAGTCCCATTACTAGCTTGCTTACAGCGTTCCATTCTGTGGCCAGATACTTCTGACTACGGTTGTAAAAAAAGGCTATGGTTTCATTGTAGTAGCATTGTCCGTCGTCCATCCTGAAAGGTTGTGTTTCTGAAAAAGATCAAATTTCAATATTACATCAAGTCTAATGAAAGTTACACAGGGCTTAAAGTTTTGCATAATTTATGAATTGTAATTAGATATTGATGATATACAAACTAGACTTGTCAACCACATGCATGGAGGATGCACATGCAATAGCCAATAATTGTTATTTTGAAATAAAATGTTGATGTATGTTCTGCGACCAAACACAAGAGTAAGAGCTTAGGTAAGCACACTGTAAGTACAGGTAAGTGTACATACTGTGTAACCACAACGTCTTTATTGTGAACAACAAGAAAAATTCTCATTTAGCTCAAGTATGTCTAGAACCAATTGAGATGTTTCACAGGCATATTGACTTGACTAGCATGCAATTTCCATCTCATTTTGTTTTATTTGCATGTTACCTCATAGTTTTTGACAAGTGTTAGGCACATAAAAAGTGACAACTTTCATAAACAAGTGAACAGGCACAATAGTTGTTGTAAGAATAGCTTTCTGACTCTCAAAACTAACTATTAAACACATTGGTGAATTGACTGAATCTTCCTCCCCAAACACCCTGCACAGGAAATAGCCTTATTTGGATATTCCAAGATAATTTAACCCTTAGCATGTGTATGAACGTAATCAACAGGGTTTTCTTTATTGTTAGTTTCTTGTTTTTTTTATTTAAGAGTCATTGTGATAAGATTTGTCCACAGTATCTATCAATATCCAATTTTTTTAAATCATATTCAAAAAGTTCTAATAAAGTCATTTTGAAAATGTTGTCATTGTTTAACAAACCAGAACTTTTGAATAATGCACTGATTGCTCTTTCCCAGCAATTAAAATGACTTAAAACATTCAAAAATCATGCAAAAGCACCATTAAAGTATCAGCAAAGTATCATAACAATACATTAAGTTTGAAAGCCTTGCTACACTAAAATGAATCAATACATATACAAATACAGTTGAATAATTTTTAGCCTTCTATTAGCCATTACTAAAACTTCAATTCACATTTTTTTTTCCTGCTCACATTCTGCTATCTCAGGCTCAGCATGCTATCAATTGTTTAGAATTCAAATGCCAAGCGAGAGTGGATGACCTTTCCACAGTTATTGTGTACTTCTAAACCTATCATCACCACACATTGGTCCATAGTGCTGGGATACAGACAGACAGATCCTGTCATTGTGTGTCAATGTGTTTTATGATATAGCCCCAGGCCTCTGATCTCTCTGAACTAAAGGCAACGAACAAGAGCTTTCTGTGCACAAATGTCTGTGAACTTCCTCTCTCAGTGCTCAAAGCCAGTTTCAGCATTATTGTAGCACCCATCCTCAATGGATAAAGACGGTGGAAAGGAAATTCCAGAAAGTCCTTGGCTGGGTGCATTTGATAACATTGTATCTCCACAGAGTCTCCTGCTAAAACCACATTGCAAGACCGTTACTCAAGGAAACATTGAGTGATAATAAAACATGTTGTTTAGGAAGTATATAGTAATTATATTGCACTTTTCATTTCATTTGCCAATTGAATCTTCCAAATTAGCTTTTCTCCAAAACATTTCACTTCATGAAATAATGCATTTTGTATTATTTATTTATTTATTGCTTGTATATATTATTTATTGCTTTGGGGATTTGGGCAAATATAGGAATGGGGCCCTATATTTGCACATATTTACTGTTATTTGCTGCTGCACAATGGTGCCACAAAGTTATGTCCAGTGTTTTTACATTTTTCATGTAACAAAATAAAGTAGGCTACACTTTCAGAAATAAAAGTACAAATGCTGTCACTGGGGCGGTACCTTTACAAAAGGGACATGTTTGTACCTAAAGGGTCCTTTTTGATACCTTAAAGGTACATATTGGTACTTACAGTGTACATATTTGATCCTAATAGGTACAAAAACAAAGCTTTTAAAAAGGTACTGCCGCAGTGACTGCTTGTGTACCTTTATTTTTCAGAGTGTACTATTAATATGCAATATAAATACTGTGCATGCAAACTTTCTGAAAATGAGGTTAAGGAACGAGCAGCAGCACCAGCCTCAATCCATTTCAGTATTTTTGCTTCCCTGCCTGTCTATGAATACAATGCAGGCATTGTTCTGCACCCATCCTGTCAAAAAAGCAATGAAACTGGATTGCTACAAAGAATAAATTGTTCACATTGGTGCATAGGCAATACTCCAGCGTGATTCAAAGCAGAATGATGCTAATTTATGCCCAAAATTTCAGTAGGTAGGCTGTTAACAGTCCTGGAAGAACTCAGGTAAAGTAGTGGTGGTTTCATGTTCAGAGACCTTTGAGGGTCATTCTGAATTAAAGATACAATTACAAAAAAATAATGAGTCATAGACTACATTGATTGAAAATACTTAATTAATTACCAAAACGCACTTGTTAGACACCACAAATCTTATTCTACTGAATATCCCCCTGTTAGACACATCAGATCAGTCTGAACATTACAACCTCGGTTGGTCCCTGAGGCTAAAACCTGTTTGAAAACAAGTGTCATAGAACATGTCTTGGCATGTCCTCCTGCCATGGACTTGGACCTGGATGCAAATGTGCTAATAGTATCATTTACCTGTGTCTAGCACCCTTAGGTCCATACTCGCCTCTAAATATTTGAGCTCACTCTGACAGCATTCAAAGAGCATTTGTTGACAGTCTTAGTCGATGAAAACAGAAACCGAAAGAAAGATACAATGATTGGTTTAAAATGTATTTAGGTATGCCAATGATTTCACACTGCCTCAGGAAGAGGCTACAAAATTACAGATAAGTATATTTAAACAGACACTATATTTAAAAAAAACCGGTATGGACTTGCTTTGAATTGAATTGAATATGAAGTTGACTATAGAAAACTCAATTAAAGTAAGGGGTTAATGTCTTTAAACCGATGTGTCCATTTTTTTAAATAATTTTTAATAATATAGAAACTGGGATGGTGCCCCCCTGAGAGCTGGTGCCCTACACAGACTGCGTACTCTGCGTGTAGGGAGTGGTGGTTTTCCATTCTTGGCTAGAAATGTTAATTCATCACTGGATGTTAGGTGGCCTTGAATCTTCCTCTAAATTACAACAAGAAATGGCTAATGTGAAAACATAACCTGTTTTCTAAACGAAACTTGCTAAATGGACATTTTGTTTGTAGAACACAACAACATTGTTCAGAATTAAGCAAAGAATGGAAAATGCACCACTATACGGTCTAGCAGCAGAGACAACTGCAGCTGACTTGAAGAGTAAATCTTTAGCAAAAAGCCCCTAATGTACTTCAGGGTAAATTGATGGACAAACTGGCATGGCAGTGCTTTAAATAAGTCCATAAAAAGGACATTTGAAGTCTGTTTTGGGAGTTTGAAGGTTTCCAGAAGGGGAGCACTGCTGCTTTGTGTACAGCCATTACCGGGGAAACTGATATTTTTAATGCTCCTAAAGCAGCACCTAGTGACAACAGGTCATTGCTTATGATCACTTTCAGATTAAACATTTTGCAGGATGTTTCTTTCTCTTGGAGCTTCTCCCATGTGGCAACCAGAGTTGTTCAACCTTGCTCCTGGACAAAAAAAAGTTTCACAAAGTTCAACTAATAAAACTCTTCTGAACCAGGTATTCAAGGTCTTCAGACTCACTAGAAGCTCCAAGGAAAGTGTGTTGGAGCAGGATGTACTCTGCAAGTATGTGGCCATTCCGGAGCAGGACTGGACACCCCTGGACTACAGCAATACCAAAGTTAAATTGTTTGGCAGCTCTTGGTGGCAGCACTCCACTACACAATTGAGGGCATGGAGTTGGTTATTCTGGTGGCATGCTGTGCCACAAAAACAAAGCCCAGCAGGGCTCCAGTCGAAAGAAGGCAGCAGCCCCTCTTGAAGTTAAAAAAACATTCAAATAGAGCACGGCTGGCATGCCACAAAACTGTACTCTCTTGGTCTATAGAGGCAATTCCACATATGCAAGGAAGAGCTATGAATGTGCTGCACACCTGTTTCTTCTTAACTCTTCATTGTTACATCCTTCATTTGCTTTTCACATCCATTTGTGGAGACCAATCATGCTGAGACAATCAGAGCCACCATTTTCAGGTCTTCATCATATGTTTTGAATGATGGTGAAAGGAAAGAACTCCATTTATTTCATTTCTGGTGCTACAGTACTTTTACCATTCAGATCGGAGTACATTCAGCTAAAAAACAAAACACGTCCTGAATTGACCTACACAGAGTTAACGAATACACTTTTTTGTCTTTGTCAAGCATTGAACTCAAGCATAAAATCCTGCAGTTCTCAAGAAAGTTAAGATGAAATCTACATTTGGCTCCAAACCCCAACTAGAATATGTTTAGCAGTGCATGGTGGCACTATCTTCCTGAATATGTCATGGTAGAGAGAGTGTTCGCACCCAGACTGGATGCACCTGGTGCTTTCATATTCCTTGGAAGCTATACACTTGTACAAAACAATCATCAGACCTAATGACTTGGACAAGATGGCTGCTCAAATCATTATGAAACTCAGTGTTTAACAGTTGGCAAACTCAGCTAGATGAAGAAAACAGGATAAAAAATCATTTAACATGTTTTTTCCATTACTCAGGGGTCTAGGCTTCCTGCTCATTTCTCCAGATTATTTTACTGTACGTAGTCTTTAGATACAAGTGGTTTCCAAATGGCAGCCTTCTGACATAAATTTGCTCAGTTTTTGCTCAGAGTGGGTCACAGGGGTTCAATTTTAAAGTTATACATTTGCGGTATTCAGAACTAAGTGCTAAGTATTGATCTATCTCCATTAAAACAATAATTCATCCAGAAATATTCACATATCCACCAACATTCGACACCCAAATGACTTTATATCTTTCTTACAACAGATAAGAAGAACATACGTATATATGCATAAATATTGAAACGGCAAGACTGCTCTTTAAAAATCTTCATGAAATTGTGATGGGTGTTTATATTTTTAGTAAATGATTACCATGGAATGGATATAGGGTCTTTCAAGTCAAAAATCAGCATAAAGGTCCTAAAATTAGTCCAAATGGCTTATATAAGTATAAAGCCATAAAATGGTTTGCATGATGAAAAAAGACCAAGTATGCATTAGGGAAAAGTGGGAATGGGTGCAGCAAAGGACAATTGTATTTCTTCATTCAGGAATATGTTATTATATTTATATTGCACATGCACATAAGTCCCTAATTCTTCCTGGAAGAAATTAGTGACATGTCATCATTCCTAAATAAATAAATCAGTCAATAAATCATTTTAAATAATAATGCATTTGTGTCACTTTCTAAGCTGTTTACATAAATAATCATATCACTTTAGTATATATATATTTTGAACTTCTAATAGGCATAACTAGCATGTGTAAAAGATATTGTTTCAAGTTAACAAGTTTTATCACAGCTGTCACAATTTGTTGTACCATCCCAGCATGCTGTCTATTACCACAACATTGATGTGAAAGCCTGTCATAACACTACAAAATGGTAATTTTATGGTTTAATAAAGAACCCCTTTTAAAAATGTGGTATCTCTTTTTAATGTAACTGAAATAACTCTAATTTGGACCTATTTTGCTTTTCTTTCACTCTCACACATACATACATATATCACTTATATGCACACGCACTCTCTCTGTTACATAAAAGTGTAGATTACTGTAATTTGAATTTAAAAATGTTAGATAGTCAAAGTTGGAGATGCAGTCCTGTTACAGACTGGTTTGGTTGAGTTTTCTTCGTTAAAAAGTTTATAGCTGACACATACTGCAATAACTTAGTGATTCACCTCAGCAGCTGCATTTGTTATTATAATCTAGTTACTTTTAACTCACATGATGTGGTTCTTTTGTCTGATTCACCCATATATTTCAAAATTGTTTACTCAGTTTTCAGTCTTAAGGATATTACAAATAGGTGAACACTTATACTAACTAAACTATCTTATACTACACCCCAGAAGCAACACGGAATGAGAGATTTCCTGTGTTATTCATCGCTCTACCAAACACCCAACTTCAGACCTGACTTGAAATTGATGTTATTAGGCTGACTTCAGTGTTTCGTTTGTGACTCATAACATTTAGGCATATATTATTGTCTATGAAGAGGCTTTGAGAGGGTTAACCAAATAGTTTTTATATTAACAGGCACTTAGAGGCTGGATGCACATCACTATGAAAATGAATGTGATCTCTTATGATGAACTTGATTTGTTATTTTAAAATGATGGCAGATGATTTGAATAGAGTGTTCACTGACATCAATGTAAGAACACTTGAGGAAGAAGCCAAACGGTGATTTCATGCACTCTTCTGAACTATTAAACCCACGTTTGCCTCTTTTCCATGAAGCCTGTTGTGCTCACAGTTGTGTCGCAGTTGTGTTTGGGTGTGTTCTGAAATGCATATGGGCTGCACACTGCACAAGTTTGAATTTTTTAAATCATATATGTTGTAACTTAAAATCTATATGCCAAGTCAGACATAAGGCACGCATTTTGATGTAAACAAATAACATGCAGCATTTTGATTTTGAAAAAAAATAAACATGCCCTTTTCCCTCATAATTCTCTACCACAATGTGGATTATAATATAATAACTACAAAATCACAACAGCATGTTATTTGTTTATTTATTGTTTTTTTTTTTTTGTGTTTATTAGAAAATGGTTAAAATTACTGTAGCATAATAAAGATTTAAAATAAAAAAAACAACAACAAAAAAAACATTGCATTAATTTTTTTATTCTTGGAAATGGTTTAAAATAATATATTGCAGTAAAGAGAACATTGTAATTGTTATTGCTATTATTATTATTATTAAATTTTGAATGTTAAACATCAGAATACACTGTAATGAAAGCAAAAGAAAATTGTATGGGCTTTTTATTCTCCTCATTTTGGGTTGTATGCGGGCAGTACACAAAAATATTTCCATGTGATACACCCTACTACAAGTAAGCAAGTTATCACAAAGTTACAAGAGCCTACCGCAATTCACACTGTGAGTTTGTCTTTGAAACTAAGCAGACTAGGCGCCGTAAACTCCAGTGAGGACATAAAACAATCTCAAGATAACAACTTGACACCCACACCACAACAAATCATTATCCTACGAAGATAATACGCAGTTTAGAAATCAATAAACCTCATACTGCAGCTGAACTAAACTGTTTTGACGTCTACATCTCATGTATTCAAAGCAACAAACCACACACCTCAAAAGATCACATGCATCAAAATAGTGTCTTATTTATACTGACTGGGTGGCCATTAAAATAGCACACAATAGAGCATCACCATGCACTGGATTGAGTCACGGGACCTCCCATCCATGCCCACTCCACCTTTTTATTTAGAGAGCGCCACTGCAGCAAATTGAAGGCCACTGAACACATTTTGGAGTTTGATATCTCCCTTCAGCAGCTCTGACACATGCAGGAAGGGCAGGAACCAGCTCTGCTACACCAGTCCTGACCTGTGAGGTGATGGGAGCCGAGGGTGTTTTCTGTAAAGAGGAGGCTTTCCTGTCTCTGTCTCGGGTGCAGCCGACCAGCCAGTGGATATAATAAAACCTTAGCACTAAATTTGTTAAGTCTACCTATTGAAAGAAAAAAAAAAAAAAAGACTGCATCTTTACTTTTGTGATGTATTGTACTCTGTACATGTTAGGTGAGAACCGCCTTAAAGTTTTCAAATACAATTGACTGCATAACAGAAAGATTTGGTGTTATTTTGGTCAATTATTTGGGTTTTCACATATTTAATGAGTTTTCTGTCATTCCTCTCAGAAATAAAATAAGAGAAATGGTGTGGAATAAATTTGTAAATAAATAAAT